>ML800758.1:186957-217636 GCA_009831015.1 Picea engelmannii
GTTTAATATGCATGGAAGTAAACCGATCAAGGTTCCTATTCCTATAGGTGTAAAGTTATCTGCAGATCAGTGTCCCAAGACACAGGAAGAAGAAGAGGACATGTCCCGTGTTCTATATGCCAGTGCAGTTCGCAGTTTGATGTATGCAATGGTATGTACTAGACCAGACATTACACATGCAATGGGAGTTTTGAGCAAGTATATGTCAAAACCAGGGAAGGAGCATTGGACATCAGTAAAGAGGGTCTTCGGGTATTTTCATGGCACTACCTATTATGGATTGTTCTACTAAGGAAGACCAGGATTGGACAGAGTGGTGGACATACATGGCTTTGTTGATGCAAACTGGGCTGGAGATATGGATCACAAAAGATCTACAAGTGGGTATGTGTTTAACCTATTTGGAGGAGCAATCAGTTGGATGAGCAAAAGACAGGTTGTAGTGGCACTCTCAACTATAGAAGTTGAATACATGGCAACCACTCATGCAAGCAAGGAATCAATATGGTTACAGAGATTGTGTTTAGGTATTGGGTTGGTACAAAAAGCAGTTAGACTAGATTGTGACAATCAGAGTGCAATCTTCCTAGCAAAGAACTCACCTTATCATTCGAACACAAAGCATATTGATGTTCAGTATCACTTTGTGAGAGACATGGTTGAGGAAAAGAAGGTGTTGCTAGAAAAGGTTGATACTTTGAAGAATGTTGCAGATTTATTGACCAAGTCTGCGAGCACAGAAAAGATCTCTTGGTGTAGAGTAACAATGGGCATTGTTGCCTTGGATTTTTGACTATATAACCCTATGGACCTTTAGATGCAAAGAAAAAAACAAGTGGGAGAATGTTGGGTATATGTTATATTCTTTGCATGTGTGTGTGTGGGCGCGTCAGGTTCGACAACTGCATATGACGATTCCAACTTTCTTCGATGGATGTGTCGTGTGCACCAGGTGCTTCCTAAGGGGGTCCCAGGGGGGCCAGGTATGGCCCCCCCTGGTTACACGCAGTGTTCGGAACCGGGCGGTAGCCCGGGCAGTGCCCCAAAATATTTTTTTGGGCGGTTTTTGATATTTTTAGCGGTTTTCTAAATTAATCCCGGATTAAGGGATTAGGGTTTTGGTATCTATGAAATACCTAAAAACATTGTATATATATATTGTATGCTGAATGGTGAAATTCGATATAATGAATATAAGAAAGGTTTTCCCAGTTGAGGGATTCCGGTATAAATCTATGTGTACTATGTGAATGAGCCATTGATTAATTTTTTGTTTTGCTTAAGAATCTATATGCATTGCTTTACTTCATAGGATTAAAACTTACAAAATCGAGGCTACACATCTGCGAGCACGCCATACAACTGGGGGTCGGTTATATGGAGTGTCTGTGGGGGGGCTGGGGCCTAGCCCCAACCCTATTCGCCACCAACCACAACTTTATCCAACTTTAAATACAAGTTTTGCGCCTAAGGGTTAAGAAACACCGTGTAGGCGAGCTGGTAGCCCGACCTGTGTGAAGACTCGGCTGCCCATAGAGGTCACGGGTTCGACCCTCATGGACCCCTCAACAAACCTTTAACCAAAGCTGCTAACTAATGGATGGCTGCCACGTGGCAGCCCATGACTACACCACATGGAACCATTTCATTCGCCTACCTGTACGCCACATTTCCAACGTTGATTCGTCGACATGTCTTCCCAGTCACATGCCATTGTACCCTGCCACATCAACCCATGCCACGTGTCACCCTTATAATGGTGAAACATGTCACACTCTGATTCATCCACCTGTACATGTCCACGTCAGTGCCAACGCACCCTACCACATCAGTTGTACGACCTGTATAGTCAGCTGCCACGTCAACATTATACAGATTATATAATCACCATCTTTTTTTGTCTATTTGACGAATCGAACAGACTGCGATATCTTGGTCATACGACGTCCGTTTGAGCTTGTTCAAATTGCGTTGGGTTTGTATCAACGAGGCCTATGCGCACATATGTTTTGAAGATATTATGATCACTTCGATTTTTAGGCGATCCTGGACCCCATCTTGGCTCCAGGATCCATTTTGGATTATCAACAACGACTAATTAGAGCAGGTAGTCATCTAATCGAGTCAAGATAATTTCCCCAATTAACCAAATTCTTTTCCTCCACTTGAAGCTTTTATGATGAAGATCATCTCATGGAATGTGCGAGGACTCAACAGTCCATTTAAACAAAAAATGCTAAAAAGAAGGATAGAGCAGGAAAACCCAACAATCTTGTTTATATAGGAGACTACGCACACAAGTGACATAATGGAATCTCTTAGGACTCAAATATGGAGTAGAGGGCAAGCCACTGAAGTTGATGCCACTAGAGCCTCAGGTAGCATGGAAATAATACGGAATCCATAGCAAGTATCACTGAGCGAGTTTTCCACAACTAGGAATACAATAACGACGACCTTCCACATTCTTGACACAAACGCCAGGGGTTGGGTTACCGATGTTTATGGATCCCAGGAGGCAACTCACAAGGAAATATTTATGGAGGGGCTTGAGTGGTGGAGCAGTCACTTGCCTAGACAAAATTGGATCTTTAGCGATTACTTCTATCTAATCATGTCCCTCTCAGAAAAGAAAGGAGGAAGGCTCACCTTGAGCCCTGGGGATGAAAAATTCAGAGACTTCATTGAATATAACAATCTGATTGACATGGAAACCTCAAATGGCCTTCACACTTGGAACAATAAGAGGGGTGGAGCCAACCAGATCGCTTCAAAACTTGACTGCTTCTTATCTCTAAACACATTGTGACAGGGGATGGATATTTGCTGGCAACCATTTTACCTTCGTCCATATCTGACCATTGGCCAATCAACCTACAGTGGTTGAGAAGTGGAATTCCCTTATGGAAGTTGTTCTGTTTTGAGAAATTTTGGCTTTTCCAACCTGAATTCAAGGACATGATAAAGGAATGATGACAAAACATAAATCTGTCAAAAAGTAAATCGATGGCCAACCTCCAGCTCAAACTCAAATAAACCAAAATTCGTTTAAAAAAATGGAACAGGGAGGTCTTTGGAAATATATTTCAGGCCAAAAAAATCATTTAAAAAGACCTGGAAAGTCTGCAGAAAAACATAATCTGAAATGGAAGAACTGATGCGGCTAATCAGGAGGAACAACAACTGCTAGTGCAACTGGAGGAAAGGAACAACCAAGAAGAAGCTATTTGGAAGCAAAAATCATGAATCCAATGGTTCAAAGAGGGGGAGATAAATACATCCTTCTTCCATAAAGTGGTAATCAAACATAGAATACATAATATGATCTCTCAACTTAAAACAGTCGACGGTACAATCCTGGAAACTCACGAGGAAATTGAATATGAGATGGTAGATTACTTCAAGGATCTCTTAACTGAACTAGAGTTGAACATATCAGAGGAAATCAACACTCTTACAGGGCATTTACCGAAAATAGTATCCATGGAACAAAATACGATGTTGACGCAACCAGTTTGAATGTAGGAGTTGTAATTGGCGGTTGATCAAATGGAGGACGGTAAAGCACTTGGCCCAGACAGTTTCACCGTTAAATTCTTTCACCATTGTTGGGACGTCCTTAAGGAAGAAGTACTATGGGTCATCGAAGAGTCAAGGTGCCAGAAATAGGTGCTCCTAGCACACAATGCAACGTCATAGCACTCATCCCCAAAGAAGCCAATTTCACCATGCCATGTAAGTACAGACCCAACTCTCTTTGCAATGTGATCTAAAAAATCATAACAAAGATTATAGCTGACATAATGAAGATGTTGCTTCCCCTTCTCGTCTCTCCCGAGCAATCAGGATATGTAGAAGGCAAGCAAATTCTAGACGGTATTATTGTAGCACACGAAGTCATACATTCCCTGAAATTTACAAAGTAGCCTAGCATGTTATTGAAATTGGACCTCTCAAAGGCCTTTGAAAAGCTCATTTGGGAATATCTAAAGGGAGTTTTCACTGCTTTTGGGTTCAGTACAGCTTGGATCAGTTGGGTGGTGGCCCTCACCTCCTCCTCATTCTTCTCCATTCTTATTAATTGTAACCTTTTTGAGACCTTTACTCCATCCATAGGCATTAGACACGGGGATTCTTTATCTCCTTTCCTATATGTGCTGGCAGCGGAAGGGTTAAGTCGAGGTATTAAGAATGCAATCTTTATGGGCAGACTCAGGGGCCTCTCTCTTCATGGGAATCACCCTCTCACGCATCAAAAGTTTGTAGATGATAATCTTTCAATGGCCTATCCCTTAGTCTAAGAAGTAAGGGTCATCAAGGAAATCTTGTTCCTTTTTTAAGCAACTTCCAGAACCAACATGAATCTTGAAAAATCTCACATTTTTTTCTTTAATATGCCACCCATCAGCCAAAGAAATACCACTCGCATTCTTGGCTTCACTGTCTCTTGCCTGTGACCAAGTATTTAGGAACTACTCTTGCAGATTCAGCCATCAAGCAAGCATCCTGGAAGGAACTCCTTGATAAAATCCATTCCAAGCTAGCCAACTCGACTTACCATTCTCTAAATTTATGAGGTCGTCTAATTCTTATCAAAACTGTGCTTCATTCATTGCCCCTTTATTTGTTCTCAGTTCTTGCAACTCCCAAATGTGTCTTGAAGCAAATATGTAACCTTCAGCACAATTTTCTTTGGGGAGGAACAGATAGAAAACACAAATGGGCACTAGTCAAATGGAAGGCGATTTGTAAACCCAAATAATAGGGCGAGTTGGGCCTGAGAGACCCCAAAGTATGCAATGATCTATCTGGAGCCAAAAACTAGTGGAACTAGCTTACTTCCAACACCACGCTCTGGGAAGAGCTTTGGAATCACAAGTACGCGACTCAGTGGCTCACCAATGATCTTGTCCGCTTCAACCAAGAAATCAAAGGATCACACATATGGAACCATGATCTAAAGCAAAGAGGTCTCATTCTACGACATTGTTTTTGGGAGGTCCGAGAGGGTGCCTCGACTCGGTTCTGGGACGACTCCTGGCAGAAACTGCCCAGTCTAGCATCCTCCTACGACTTACCTCTTCTCCAACAACATTTGCGCAACACCGAGATCACCTTCATTAATAATTTTTGGCTCCAAACTAATTTGCAGGCCTTCCAAGTATAGAAATACCCTAACCTCTGGTGGGACAGATGGGGCCAGGACTCATTCGAGGCAACATGGGGAAGACTTGCAACGTAGGAAAATCAGAACTAGGGAAGGTCCAGACATCTTATGCTTGGGTTACACCTCAAAAGGCAGGTTCAACATCAATGAGGCCCATTGTCTTACTATCTTAGAGAACGTGGAATGCCCGGGCCACGGCTGGAGTAAGCTCTGGAAGGCGAAACTATGGCCCGAAATCACATTGTTCATTTGGTTGCTCTTTAGAAGATGAATCCTCACGTTGGATAATTTTTTATCTAGGTGGATATCGGTGGCCACCCACCTTTTCCAACTAGCTCAAAACAATTTTCTAGCAATTTTGGTAATTTACTATTTTTAGTAGTTTTTTAGGTCCAGAAACTTCCGGAGCCATTTTGAGGCCCTAAACGACATTTTTTGGGAAAACGGGGAGCAACATGGAAGTTCCTTGTATGTTGCCCCAAAATGAATCTCCTCGACAATACCTTCCCAACGGGCTATCATGTGCCTAAATTGAAGATTGTATGCAAAAGTTACAATCTCCGTTTTAGGCGCATGATAGCTCATTCCATCTTCAGGATGGGTTGTTGTGTCGTCTAGGCCATATCTGTGTTCCATCAAGCAAGCGAGCGAAGCTGATCTGAGAAGCCCATTACAGTCGAGTGGTAGGACACTTCGACGTCGAAAAGACAGTGGCAATGCTACATAAACATTTCTACTAGCCAAAACTTCGACAAGAGATCAGAAAGTATATCAGGTCCTTCACTACCCACGCTATTGCATGTACACCCCTCTTCCTACTCTTAACAAGCCATGGGAATCCATCTCAATGGACTACATGTCGGGCCTCCTGTCCACCAAGCGGGGAAATGACTGTGTTTTTGTGGTTGTTGATCGCTTTTCTAAGATGATGATTCTGGTTGCCTGCAAGAAGAGCATCACAATAGAGGCCACTGCTAAGCTCTTCTTTGAACGAGTCTGGGTACATTTTGGAATCCAACAAACCATTGTCTCAAATCGGGATAGTCAATTTCTCAGCACATTCTAGTCGATCCTCTGGTCAGTACTGGACAAAAAGCTCACCAAATCCACGGCCTTCCACCCCCAGACAGATGGTCGAACCGAGGTCATAAATCAAATGATTGTGCATATTCTTCTCATGTATAATTCCAGGCACCCTCTCACATGGGATGAGAGCCTTCCCTATGTCCAGATAGCTACAACCGAGACCTTCATAACTCAACCAACCACAACCCCTTTCAGGTGGGGTTGGGATTCCAACCATTAGGTCCCATAGATGTTGTACTTCCCCTTGCGGTCACCTCGACCGAGTCATCTCCTGCTTCAACTAAAGCTAACAAAGCCACCCAGTTCATTGATCGGATCTAGCACATCCGCCAACAGGTTTAGGATATCCTACGGAAGTCCAATGACAAGTACAAGCAGCGTCATGATCAACATCGGGTGCCACATAAGTTTCAGGTGGGCGACAAAGTTTGGTTGCACTTGCAGAAAGAATGCCTTACATGAGCGCATCGGAAGCTTCACCCACTCTATTATGGGCCTTACACCATCACCAAGGCCATGGGGGATAATGCTTTTGAGCTCAACATTCCTCCTTCGCCCTTATTTCCCACCATTATTGGACACCTCAGAAGTAGAAGAACAACTGACACCAACAGACCTCAACCGTGACTGCATACAACAGGCATCCAGTGATCATATTGTGGACACACAGATCAAGGGCACTCGACAACAAAGGATTCAACTTTATTGAGTCGTCAAAGCAGGGCAACTCCTGCACCAAGGCAAGTGGCTCACTCGGGGCCAAATTCAACAAAAAATTCCTCATCTGATGGGGGGACTCAACGCAATGGAGACCATTACTCCCTAAGGAGGGAGGATTGATCCAGGTAGATATCAGTGGCCACCCACCTTTTCCAACTGGCTCAAAACAATTTTCTGGCAATTTTGGTAATTTACTATTTTTAGCAGTTTTTCGGTTCCTGAAACTTCTGGAGCCGTTTTGAGGCCCTAAACGATGTTTTTGGGGAAAACGGGGCCCAACATGCAAGTTTCTTAGATGTTGCCCCAAAATGAATCTCCTCGACAATACCTTTCCAATGGGATATCATGCATCTAAAATGGAGATCGTATGCAAAAGTTACGACCCCAGGAAGTTGATGTACTAACTTACCCAAACAGGGCCCACATGACTTTTGGCGCTTCATCTCCTAGGGTTAGGTTTTTGAATGTCTAGGGTTTTTGGAATTCCTGTTTATTGTAAAAATTCCTTGAGATCCTCATTGTAATCATCTTCTTGCGAATGCGAGTAGCCGTCACATCTCTTCTCAAAGATAAGTTGCCACCATTCTAGCGAGTCTTTCACTCTATACTTTTACAGTGTCTGTACATTTCTTTCATTAATAGAAATCGTGTATTACTGTATCTCTATGTTTATGGTTGCATATCTGATACATTTTTGTTATATTATTGGATAACCACAATATCTCTGTGCATTTCTTTATTATATCTTCGCTCTCATTTCGTGCCGAAAATAATCTAGATCAATTTGCTCAAAAGGGGGTTCAATGGTCTATCGCATTGTGCTCTCTGCTTTCAGAATTCAGAAATTATAGACCATATGTTGGATGAATGTTTGTTTGCTTCCTTTTTATGGGACAAGACCTCTATCATCTTCAGAAGATCAGATCGCATCAGAGGAAACAATACGCAAACACTCAAAAGATGGAATCCTACCCCTTTTCAAAATGATTTCTTGAACATAGTTTGGCAACTTTTTTTGGGCTTCTTGGTCTGGGAAATATGGAAAGGCTGAAACAATTGAATCTTTGAGGATAGAGCCTCACAAGTGGAGACTATCTTAAACCTTCTCAAGACGCAATTGTAGGAAACTGTCTTCATCCACCCCTAGATGGATAAAGAGCTCCAGGCTCTGCCACCAGAAAAAATGATCCTTTAGGAATGGGCCTTTAGGAACCCACACAAATAATTAGTGCACAAGGGGTTGAGGGTAGCAGTCGCTAGCCCTGAAGTTTGGTCCTCGTCGCCTAGTGGATTCTATAAACTAAACTTTGATGGGGCGTCAAAAGGTAATCCAGGATCTTCATGGTTTGGAGTGGTCCTTTGTGACGCAAATGGGAAAATCATCTAAATCATCTTTGGAAACTTAGGTCGAGATACCAACAACGTTGCGAAGATCGAGGGCCTCATTCAGGGACTGCAAGGTTCCATCGCTTGGAATCTAATACCCCTCATTGCAAAAGGATACTCACATGTCATTATAAATATTGCAACAAGGCTCCAGAATGAGGTTAAACTAAGTGTTGTTTCACCAGGTTGGCGTCTAGAATATGGCATCGAGCAAATCTATGCTTTGAGACAACAATTTCTGACAATATGATTTCAGCACGTCCAACGTAATGCAAACAAGATGGCGGATCTATTGGCGAATGAGGGCAAGGACCAAGCCTCCCATCTAACAGATCTATCTATGGCAGATATAACAGATGAAGCCCTAAAATGAAAATGTTGTAGCATTACACAACATGACCCTCATCAAGTCCAGCCCACTTATGGTCAAAGATAGTTGCTCGGACAACTCAAGCGACGAAGATAAGGAGGAGCAAGATAATAACTTTAGTGCAGAGCATGACAATGCATAATAGGTGGAAAGATTTAGAACACATCCTCTTCATCCTTTATATTTTGCTTCTTGATTTCTTATTATGCGATTCTAAGTCATATAAACTTTTTAGGTTTCTTAGATCTTCAAATTTATAGTCAATATAAATTAGAACAAATTTTTACACACCTGGTTTACCATAAATAGGCAGGCAAGACATGATGCTTTTTTGAAAATTTTGAAACTCGGCAAGGGCAGGCCGCAGGATTGGAAGCCCAATCTGCGACCTCCCTGAAACTATGATGGCTCTATAATTTTTTGTTTTAATAAAGAAATTAATTCCCACCCAGCTTACAAAAAAAAACTATAGATCTCACATCCCAAGGTAAAATGGACAGTGGGTAATGTTAGCACTGAGAATCACCCTCCAACTGCAAGAGGATAAACCCAGTACCCATCAAAAAAAGTAAAATGGATTAAATTGGTTTGAGTGGGTGGACCAGGGAAAGATCGCAAAGAAAGGGAAAGATAACCAAGGTTGTTGCGGATCAGTCCTCGACCATTGGGCTATGGAGTCATAAGCATCATGAATAATGAAGGCATTTAAACTGCCTATCAGACAAAAGGCTTTTATGTGGTGATGAGGATAAGGAAGATAGAAGGTGTCTGAGTGATGAACCATGAAAGATGGGAAGATGACAACAGATCCTCTACTGCCTCAGGAATCCATAGATAAGAGAGATTCTACATCCAGACAAGAATAAAAACATAAAATGTTTGATGAACCATGAAATATGGGCATGATGACAACAGATCCTCTACCGCCTTGGGAATCCATAGATCAGAGAGATGCTACATCTAGACAAGAAGAAAAACAAAAAATGTCTGATGAACCATGAAAGATGGGCATGATGACAACAGATCCTCTAATGGCTCAGGAATACATAGATCAGAGAGATTACATCTAGACAAGAAGAAACATGACAACATGTAAACTAAGAAGAGTGTTTGATAAAAACAATTCAAAGGAATCTTCACTAATATAATATTTACAATCCAAGCCCTCGGGCTTACAAAATAAAATATACATAGCCCTACTCCTAAAACTCTCTCATCTCTCTGACCTCTGAAACCCCCCCCCCCNACAAAATCTAAGATTGGTCTATTTATAATCAGATCATTCCACAACTGCCAGGAGTGTGATCTGGCCATCCCATTCAAAGCTTTCGTATACGCATCATTCTATCAGACTGTGCATGTTTCCTCCTATCAGATGCAAGTTTGGATCAACATGGGCCTGCAAGAAGAAATCACATCGTGGTACCTCGGGTTCATAGTTATGTCTCCTTGGCCATAGCTTCCAAGTTTCCTATTTATGGACTGTGTTGAGGTTTTAGCTACCGGTCCTTTTTCATTAACTGAATCCTCCTCGGGATCGGGGTGAGGCTTAACGCCTAAGTGGCGACCATGTCTTGCTGTCGGATTTGACGTTATATAAGCACGTGATTGCGGGGTCGTCAAAGGCAATTTGGATCCACACTGCTTTCGAACCCACAATTCACCACCTTTCGCCATATAGCTCTTTCGTTATACCATGGTTTCAATTACGGGACCGCTCAAGAGTTTTATCATTCGAGCATGTTTCGTCCCCGCAATGAAGCGTGGTCGTCGATCTGGTCATTATCTGCGATTTGTGAAATCCCTGCTTTTGTTGCCATGTGCCGCTCTCAGATGGACCCTGCTCCATGCTCCAAAGATCAACGGTCCACAACTACTTCAAGATTTCAGGCCTTTTCGATACATAGCTCTTGCAATCGTCTGAAGTATTGAATTCCCGAAGTGAGAGATCTAGTGACATGTGGCCTCTTGATTTGGACGGTCGAGATTCACTTCGGGAGTTCAGGCTTCAGGCCTTTTTCTTCTGCTTGTTCGCGCAATTCTTCGAAATGTCAAATTCCCAAAGTGAGAGATCTGGTGACGCATGGCCTTATCCTTCAATGGATCAAATTTATTTCGGGACTTCGAGCTTCGGGAGCTTTCTCCTGCTTGTTCACACAATCCTCCGAAGTGTGAGATATGCCTCCACATGTCCTTTTGTTTTAGACAACCGAGATTTACTTTAGGAGTTTGGGCTTCGAGAGTTTTCTCCTGCTTGCTCGCGCAATTCTCTGAAATGTTGAATTCTCGAAGTGAGAGATCTGGTGATGTGTGGACTCAGCCTTCAATGGCTCAGATTTATTTCAAGACTTTGTGATGCTTGGCTGGAAAACTCTCGAAGAAAATTTCTCCTGGTTGACGTGGCAACCTCTCGTTAGCTTCAGACCTTCAGGTGATACTGCTGCAAAGATCAACGACTCTTGTTGATTTGAGATCAACGGTCCACAATTACTTCGGGAATTCAGCCTTCGGGATTCCTTCACTCATTCAACTTCTGCTTGCTTTCTCCCGTAGTAAGAGATCGTCTGACATGTGTCCCATGCTGAAATATCAATGACCACGAGCAATTGCAAGCTCACAACTAGCAGATACTTTAATTTCCATTCTGATACCCGCAATGAGAACATGCTCGTTCATAGCGGGATCGATATGCACCATTGATCTATTGATCTAGCAAGATCAATGATCCTGAGCGATTGTGGGCTCACAACTTGCGGAAACTTTAATTTGTGTCTTGATCCTCACAATCCCTCCCCATCGTCGATTTCTTTCTGATGAGATCTGATGGTCGTGACTTAATCTTGTTGATCTGATGACTAATCTTTCTCTCGCTCAGATCTTACGGCTGAAATTGAAATTGTTCACCTGCCAGTATTTTGAACCCAAAAAGGGTCGCGCCTGGACGCTTCCTGTGCAGACCATGGACTTGGACGACTTGTTGCCCTTGACAACTATATGTGATAATAATTACCTTATAGTTATTGGCATTCACCAATTGATAATGGAAAATGGTTTTGTAAATCAAACTAACATAAATACAATTGGCCATTCTTAATTTCCACCATTAACACACTCATACCATCACATCGAACAAAACAAGAGTAACATTTCACACACATAATTTTAACACAAATGGATCATCAATAACTCAAGCACAACCATTAACATAACTATCGAGAAAATTACGTCACACAAGATAGAGTGTTTACCGTAGAAACCCAAATGGTAAACCAAATTTGAATGATCACTTACTCTATTTTAGCAATCTTTGGTACAATGCAACCTATGGCTCTTTCTATGCATCCTCCTCCTTGGCCAAAACACCCATTGAGAATGAAAGTAAACAAATAAATAGGGAGATTTGGGGCAATGGGAAGGCCAACATGCATGACATTTCACTTCCCACTCCCTAGTCTCTTCTCCTCTTTTATTCTATTCTTTATTTTTAATTAATCCATTTTATTTTTCTTCTCATCTAATTTTATTCCACTTTTACATTTGCATTGTTTTCATAATTTGTTTAGCTTTCATAAATTGCCAAATTGTCTTGTAGGTACTGAGTCTACAACCATTTAAGAGTTTGGATCCATTTCGGATCACACCTCCCCTGATCCAGACGAATATCGATGACCACCCACCTATTCCACTAGCTCAAAGAACAATTTTCCATATTCCCAGTTTTTTACAGTTTTTCGGGTCAAAAAACTCATAGGGACATTTTGAGGACCTAAACAACGTTTTCTTGGACTTTTGGGCTGCCAATGGTTGGACTTCTCAAATAGACCTTTTCTATGAGGTATCGAACACCCCAAACGAAGATCATATGCAAAGTTTACACCCTCGGGAAGTTGATGTATCAACTACCCCCATCGAGGCCCACAAACCTTTTGGCATTTTATCTTCCAGGGTTAGGGTTTTGGATTTTATTTATGTTAAAAAGACCTTTGTAGCCTCATTGTAATCATCATCATCATCTGCTTGCGAATGAGTGTATCCATCACATCTCTTCTCAGAGATAAGCTACCACCATTCTAGCAAGTCATTCACTCTGTAATTTTACAGTTTCTGTACATTTCTCTCATTAATAAATATTGTGTATTATTGTATCTCTATGTTTATAGCAATGTCTTTGTATATTTCATTGTTATATCTTCACCTTGATTTCATTCTCATAATAATCTAGATCAGTGGTATCAGAGCAGGCTACTCCTTTTCGTTTCTTAGTGCATGTCCCTGACGAGGTCAACGTATAGAGAGTTGGGTCTCGAGCTAGTTTCCCTTGAGGACAACTGCTCTCGCTAGTCCAAACGGCCTCCCATTGGGGATGAAAAGAGAGATGAGGGACCAGAAGATACCATAAAGTTGTTTCTCACAGAAGCCCTCACACAACAGATGAACGAGATGATGGAGAATTTTGCCAAAATCCTTCAATGATTGTTGACAATAGTAGGCACATCTTCATCAATCAGTCACTTTGGAGACACTACCCCATTCAAGGTAGAAGTTAATTTCGATGTTCCTATATTTGAAGGTCATATCGATGCAGATGCTTTGAAAAGTGGTTAAATTTGCTAGAATTTTATTTCTCCGTTCACAATTTTTCCGACAGAGAAAATATCACCTTTGTCCTCCTTAAGGCTCTCCCACATGTCAAACATTGGTGGGAAATTAATTGGGAGAAAAATTCCACAGAGGAGTCTAGAATATTTGGGGTTGAGCCCACTTGGAAATTTTTTATGGATGTGGTCAAGGAGCAATATTACCTTGTGGGAAACTATGACGATCAGTACATGAGATGGACCATGCTACATCAAAAGAGGGGCCAAACACTGTCAGAGTTCACAAATACCTTCCATACCTTGCGCACCAAGTTGGGTATCAAAGACTACGAGTGGCCTCTGGTTCTAAAATACCGCTCTACACAGGTACATCCAAACTGAAATGGAATTTCTAGACATTTCATCACTCGGAGCCACTTATCGATATGATGTCAAAATCGAGAAGAAATTTAAGCAGCGGAACAAGTGGGAGTTTGGGTCTGCAAATATTCAACAACTAAAGTACGGTAAAGGAAACCCTAACTCACAGAACAAGCAACCTCAAGACCACCAGTCTAAGCTGCAGGAAAAGAAGAGTAACAAGAAGATGAAAAATTACACTAGGAAGTGGGGCGACCTCCACAAAATCCCTTGGCATAACAACGATGAATGTCACTCAAAATAGTCATTGGTGTCCAAGCTCAAAGAAACAAATTCAAGCCTCGACTAGAACTCTAATTTCGAAAATAATAAAAGGAGACAGATAAATGATGCAAAATCCACTGCTATTGTCGCAACCACAACAATCCAACTAGAAGAACCAAAGGATCTCGAGGAGGGGAGCACCTCTTCCATTCACAGATGTGGGTGAAGGGACCTCACTGCATTTCATTGTTGATAGTGGAAGCCAGAAGAACCTAATCCTAGAAGAGGTCGCCAAGCAATTGCATTTTTCGACAACACCACACCCACAACCATATAACATTGGGTGCTTCGCTAGGGTCGAGATCTTTGTGTCAACCAACAATGTCACATGTCCTACAACATCAATCCCTTCAAGGATGAGGTACTTGTTGATTAATTGGGTTGGTTTTCATTGATGTCAACCCTTGAAGTAAGTCCGTTAGCGAATTCCAATAGCCCCAATAGTGTGGTTAAGGAACCCAAGTTTGGATGAGATTTGATTCAAAGGTTTTGGCACTAGAAGAGAGAGAGGATCTAGCTACACTTACCATGGATGAGTTGCATGGGACACTCGCAGCTTATGAGATGAGAACGAAGCAAGACAATCTAGTTACAAAGGAAGCAACATTCAAAGCATCTAAGAAGTCAAAGCAAAAGGCAAAGTCAGATAGTAGTAGCAATGACATCTCAAAAGACGATGAAGAAGTAACTAACTTCATCAGAAGACTGAAAAAGGGAACCAGAAAATATAGAGTTAAGCTTCCATTGATTTGTTTTAATTGTGATGGTATTTTTCATTTTTCTATTAAATGTCCCCATAAGAAAAATAAAATGAATCAAGAAGATGATTCTATGAGTAAACAAACATACAAAGGAAAAATAACCATTTTTTTTTCAAGAAAAACCTTTGCACCAAAGAAGATAGTTCCTCATCAGATGAATATGAAGACGGTGATAGTGGTACATAAAGGGTCCTATTTATGGCAATAGAAGATTCCGATGAAGAGGGCTCTGAAGAAGAATATGAAGAGATAGAAGTTGACTACAGAGAAGAATTTTTGAGTGCCATAGAAGTTATAAAAAGAGAAAAGAAGAAAAATAAGTCACTTCAGGCAGAACTAAAAGAAAAAAGGGCAGTTCAGAATTCAAACTCCAAAGAATTAGAGCAGATGATCACTAAATTAAAAATCCAAGTAGAGGAAGACAAGAGAATTGAAGAAACACTCGAAGAATATTTAGAAGAAAGAGAGAGGATCATTGGACATTTGGAAGTACAGATTGTCACATTGAGAAAAGATCTTCAAAAGAAAAACATGCAGAAAATTTCCAAAGTTTTGGACGAGGTTATTAGCACTCAAAGGCCAAACCATGACAAGTCCAGACTAGGATACAATCAAACAAAAAATGGATCAATTTCCAAAACAATTGATCAAGAAACAAAACCAAGAAGCTATGCATAGACAGTCAGAGGAACTCCTCAGAAGAAAGAAGATAAGAAGTTTCACAAGGAAGATCACAGATACACTCCTCCACCTAGAAGACTTAGATTTCAGAATCAACGGTAGTTAGAAACAAGAATGCCTCAAGAAGAAGAAGGATTCATAAGAGTAACTCATTTCAGAATATCTACAACTCCCAGGTATTAAACTATCTTCCTTGGACTATGTTATTCATGTAACAATTTTGGACATAAGGTTGTAAATTCCAGAGAAAATAACAGGAACATAGACAACTATGAAAATTATGCACAAAATGGTTATTCAAGAAGGCATGGTGAAACACAAAGCAGGAGCTATAACAGGTTTGAATCCTTGAGTACTGAGACAAAATGCTACAATTGCAACAACTTTGGACACATGGCCAAAGATTGTAGAATGACAGTTCCTCGAAGAGAATCACAACATAATAACAACAGTCATAGACATGAACCTCAAAGAATATGGATAAGGAAGCATAATCAATACAACAATGAAGAATGCACACTTCTCTACAAGCTAAACACAAGTAACATGGTTGGTATGTTGACAGTGGTTGTTCAAAGCACATGACAGGTGATAAGAACAGGTTTCTAACCTTGAGAAAGGAAAGAGATGGGTCAGTCTTATTTGGAAACGACGATTCAGCCAAAATCATTGGAAGAGACGTAGTCAATATTGGAAATAAGGATACTCAGGCAGAGAATGTTCTAATAGTGGAAGATAAGAAATTTGTGAGTGTAGGTCAAATGTGTGACCAATGTCACAAACTTGTGTTTGATTCACAAAAATGTGAGATAAGAAAAACAAATTCAGGCAGAGTGGTGGCGACAGCTGTGAGAACTTCAAGCAACATATATGTACTAAGTGAAATTGGAAATGAAAAGTGTTGTTTAGGAAAGGAAGATAAAGTTTGGCTATGGCACAGAAGAATGGGTCGCATAAATTTTGATAATATTGTCAAGGTCAACAAAAAAGAAGTAGTAAGAGAAATGGCCCAGATCATGAAGCCAACCAACACTTTATGCAAGCATTGTCAACAAGGAAAGCAAACCAAGACTAGTTTCAAGTCAAAGGAATACTCCACAACAAAAATCGTTGGAAATTTTGTATATTGATCTAGTTGGACCAACTAGAACAAAGGGGTTTAAAGGTGAGAAATATTTCATGCTATTGGTTGATGATTATATAAGAATGAATGCAATTTGTTTTCTTAGGAAGAAGTCAGAGGCATTTGAGAACTTCGAGATGTACAAGGAGATGATCGAAAATGAAATAGATTGGAAAATCAAATGTTTGAGATCGAATAATGGAGGAGAGTTTACTTCAAAAGAATATATGGACTTCTGCAGTAATCATGGGATAAAAATACAATTCTTCATTGTTAGGACACCACAAAAGAATGCAGTCGTCGAGAGGAAGAACAGGATAGTAATAAATGGCTCGAACTATGATAATGGATTCCAAGTTGACATATGCCTTTTGGGCACAGGTAGTGCATACAATAGTTCACATTCAAAACAGAGGAATGCTCAGAAATAACAATGATAAAAATCCCTACGAGCTATGGAAAGGAAGACCAACGAATGTGAAGCATTTCAGAGTTTTTGGAAGCAAATGCTACATCAAAAGAGAAGATGGCAGAATGGGAAAGTTCGATTCTTGTGTGGACAAAGGCATACTTGTTGGGTACTCGAGCATAAGGAAAGCATACAAATGCTTCAATCTAAGGCTCAACAAAATTGTGGAAAGCATCAATGTGACGTTTGATGAGATAGGTGGACGAAGAATAAAAGAAGAAGAAAGTGATTAAATGGAACAGGTTCACGAAGACGAAGTAAAGAAAGAAGAATTAGCATAAGAGGGAGATGAAGAAGAGCAGTCAGAAGCATAAGAGCAACAACAAAAAGATCTTCAAGTACCTCCAAAGATGCCTAGCAGATGAATACAAAAGAATCATCCATCATATCAGATTATCGGGAACAAAGATGCAGGAGTTGAAATTAAAAGAGAATTCGTCCACCAGAACAATTGCACCTAGCACTATTAGCTATAATTGAGCCAAGCAATTTTGAAAGAGTCATCAAGGATGAATTATGGATAAAAGCCATGGATGAAGAGTTAGATGAGATAGAGAATAATTATACTTGAGAATTGGTTCTAAGGCCAAAGTACAAGAATGTGATCGATACAAAGTGGGTCTTCATAAACAAATTGACCAAAGATGGCCATGTTACCAGGAACAAAGCTAGATTGGTATGTAAAGGATACACTCAGGTTTAAGGTATAGAATTTGAAGAGATGTTTGCCCCAATTGCCAGAATGGAAGCAATCATATTGATCCTCACTTATGCATGCTCCAAGAATATTAAAGTGTATCAGATGGACGTGAAATCATCCTTCCTAAATGAGGATCTAGAGGAAGAAGTGTACATTGAGCAACCAGAAGGATTTCAGTTGTCAGAGAATGGAAATTATGTTTGTAGGTTGAAGAAGGCTACGTATGCTCTCAAATAGGCCCCAGAGCATGCTATTATAGACTGGAGAGATACTTACAAAAATAAGGGTTCGGGAAAGGGAATGCAGACAACAACCTCTACATCAAGGTAAATCAATATAGTATTTTGTTAATTGAAGTTTATGTTGATGATATTATCTTTGGAAGTGATGATGATAGGATGAGCCAGAAATTTGCAAAGGATATGCAGGATGAGTTCAAAATGTCATTACTTGGAGAATTATCCTTCTTTTTGGGTATTCAAATATGTCAAAGCAACCAAGGCATTTTTATCTCTCAAACCAATTATATCAAAGAAATGTTAAAGAGGTTTGGAATGGAAGATTGCAAACCAGTCAAAACTCTTATGCAGACCAGTTGGAAGTTAAGTTAAGTAAAGATGATGGTTCAAAGGCTACAGATTAGAGGCAGTTCATGTCAATTATTTGCAAATTACTTTATGTGACAACATTCAGACCAGATGTATTGAAGGCAATTGGACAGGGGGAATGATTTCAAGCAGCACCAAAGGAATCACATGTTTTGGCAGTAAAGATGTAACATCCCCGGCCACCCATGTCAAGCCATGATACTACAAAAAATGTTTTTATTCTCTACTCGACATACTGTAACATATCCAGCATCCAACTGAGCTACGCCACATAAATTTTTCAAATTGCATGCAATTAAAACATATACACACATAACTCTTGCAAAACTTTATATATAAAAAGTAAACAAACAAATACATTTTGTAAATGCATGGATTCATATTGAAATAACAGTAAACATATACATGAAGCATATACAAGCAATACCCATAAATATAAAGACAGTTATAACCACACATAGGATAAACCCATACAAATAAACACGTAAATAATAATGCAACATGTAAATTTATCACACAATTGACACTTATCTTGGTAAGAATATCACCAATTGCATGCAGAACTTCCACGAACCTCCCAACCTTAGACCACACTGCTCATCAATCTCAACAGTGGGTCACCCCCGAGCTGGGACTAAACTCCACCCGGGCAAAGGGATTCCTAACCAGGATGACTATCTTAGACAACATGAAAGACTATGTCATAGGTGCCAATTCAAACTAACAACCTACAGTCCCTCATTCCCCACATGTATGTCCCATCCCAGGAAATGTGCCCCTTCTCTGCTCAATAGTCCTTTGGCTGCCCCACTTCCTTTTCGGGCTTCAACAACAGGCTAGACAAATAGTCTCAGAGCTACGTAGTTGTAGTTTAGCACCTTCGAGAAATCAATTCCCAACAATTCTCTCACCCAAAGAGATTACTCACGGGCCTGACAACCCACATCTTCAATATCCCACGAGCCTGACAACCCGCTTCTTCAGTCCATCTCCCAAGCTAATCAACTACACAAACATGTATGGGTACAGATACAGGTTCAAGTATAGTGAAAGGAAAGTACAGAGAATAGCTCAATGAGTGTGTGAATGATCATGGAATGATTGAGTGGATGACTGAATGATGGAAGGAATCCTGGAAAATGAACTAAGTCCAAACTATGTGTATGCATGTTCCCAAATTGACACTTGTCATGTTGGGAGCTACTTTGGCCCACTTGTCCCCATCCTTAAAACTTAGGATAAATAATTATCCATACTTTATACTTTAAGAAATATTAATATAATATTCCTTGTTGGCTTAAGCTCCCTAGCTTAGCCCCTTTTTCCTTAACTTTTAGCCCCCCCTTTCCCTAACTAGTGGAGTTTAGTCCCCCATACTCTTTTATTGTGGTCGGTCTGCGCGCAACGATGTATTTTATATTAATGTTGAGACATATACAAAATTAGGTGCACTGGCCTTTAGCATCTAGACTCTCTGGCCTAATACAAACATAAGCCTCCTAGCTTATAGTAATTGGCTCACCAGCCTATAAAACACAACATATACACAAAGACTCCCTATCCTCAAAATCGCGCACACTTAAGTTGTTGCACGTGGTATCCTAGAATGTGCACACTTCATCATTTTATTGTTCAGTACATGTGCGCACTATGCCATGAAATGTGCATACAAAAATGATATCAAACAACTCCCCAGCTTAAGTACATTTTCATTTTACATTTAAAATTGGGTTCGACCTAGGGGTATTGCAAGCCCCTCCCCTTATTTATGCACTATCCTCAGTGCACTATGTACACATATACAACAAAATTTAAAAAATCCTCAAAAATATGTGGGTATTCTGCTCGCATTGCATCCTCATGCTCCCAAGTAGCATCATCAGGACCGTACCAGGTCCATTGGACCTTTACAAGCCCTATGGCTTGATTTCGGAGTTGTTTGATTTTCCGGTCCAAAATGCGTACCGGATGCACTTGGAAAGCGCCTTCTTGCTCCACCTGAATCACATTCCAATCAATAACATGATTAGCATCAGATATATATTTCTTGAGCAATGATACATGGAATACATTATGAATAGACATAGATGCAGGAAATGCAATCATATAAGCTACTGGACCAATCCTCTCTAGGATTTCAAACGTCCCACAATAGCGAGCTGCCAACTTGGAACAATTTCCCAACTTCAGGGAACTTCTGTTGGCCTTCACTTTCAAGAACAAATGGTCTCCCACTTTAAATTCCCTGATAGTTCT
The DNA here is from genome assembly GCA_009831015.1 of Picea engelmannii. NCBI lineage: Eukaryota > Viridiplantae > Streptophyta > Pinopsida > Pinales > Pinaceae > Picea > Picea engelmannii. The sequence continues at coordinate 207,567 of ML800758.1, forward strand.
TCCCTTATTAGCATAGCTTTTATGCCTGTCTTGGGCAACCTTTAAATTTTGTTTTATTTTTATCATTTTCTCCTCCATTTTCATGAGTAAATCTGGCCCAACCACTGCTCTATCTGCTGGGTCATCCTGACTTACCGATGTGTTGTACTTTCTACCATAAAGTGCCTCAAATGGGCTCATCTTTAAAGATGTTTGGTACCCATTGTTATAAGCAAACTCTACTAAGTGTAAGTAGTCTTCCCATTTTGATGGTTTATCCATCACATACATCCTCAACATATCTTCGATCACTTGATTCACCCTCTATGTTTGTCCATCTCATTCTAATTGATAAGTTGTACTAAAATTCAATTTTTTTCCAAATCCATTAAATAATCCCTTCCAAAAATTTGAGGTAAATTTTGGATCTCTGTCGCACACAATTGTCTTGGGTATACCATGTAATTGAGCAATTTCTCTCATATAAACATCAACCATGTTGGATGCCTTGTGCGCGAGCTTAACTGGAATAAACTGGGCAGCTTTAGTAAGCTTATCCACCACTACCATGATAAAATCATGTTGCTTGTTTGTTCTAGGCAGTTTGGTGATGAAATCCATTGTTACAAATTTACATTTCCACTCAGGAATGGGTAATGGTTGTAGAAAACCAGTTGGGTGTCTATGCTCAACCTTTACCTTTTGACATTCCAAACATTTTGCAATAAAATCAACAACTTCTTTCTTCATTCCTGGCCAATAATATTGGCTCTTGACAACTGCAATAGTTTTTTGATAACTTGGGTGCCCAGCATAAGGTACATTATGCATTTCTCTCAATATCATATTTTTAAATTCCTGGGAATTTTGTACAAATTTTTTTCCCTTGTACATGAGAATTTCATCATTGTCTAGCTTGTATTCTTCAATTTTCTGCTACAAATTACCTTGTTGTAATTTTGCCACAAATTCCTTGTATTGCAAATCTAATTTTGCAACCTCTAAAATTATGTGTTTCAAATCTTATTGGTACATGCTAATGGTTGTGGCATGCAATTCATGCACTCTTCTGCTAAGTGCATCAACCACTTGTTCTCTTTCCCCTTGATATGATTTATATCAAAGTCACATTCACATAGAAATTCTAACCCTCTGCTTTGCCTAGCATTTAGAGTTGGTTGATCAAATAAATATTTCAGACCATTATGGTCTGTCCTCAACTCAAACCTATTCCCCATGAGGTAGTGTCTCCATTTCCTCAAGGCATGCACTATGGTTGCCAACTCCAAATCATGAGTGACATCGTGTCTTTCTTGCTTCTTCAACTTCCTTCATTCATAACATATAACAAACCCATTTTGACTGAGGACTCAACCAAGTCCTTCTTTACATGCATCTGTGCATACAATGAAGTCTTCATTTCGGTCTGCAATCCTTAGTATTGGAGCACTTGTTAATAATTGTTTCACGTGTTGGAAACTCTTTTCACAATCCAATGTCCACTGAAACTTCACACCCTTCTTTTGTAAGGAAATGATTGGGTGTGCAATCTTTGAGAATCCTTCAATAAATATCCTATAGTAGCCTACAAGGCCCATAAATGATTTGACCTCTGTCACATTCTTTGGCGCTGACCATTCTCTAATGGCGTCTATCTTCTCAGGATCCACTGCTATCCCATCCTTTCAAATGATATGTCCCAAATAATGAATTTGCTTCTGATAAAATGAACACTTGCTCAATTTGGCATACAACTGATGGTCCCTTAATACTTGAAACACCATCCTCAAATGATGCTCATTCTCTTCTTCTGACTTGGAATATACAAGGATGTCATCCAAAAAGACAATGACAAACTTGTCTAAATATTCTCCGGAAAACACCATTCATTAAGCACACAAAAACAACTAGTGCATTTGACAACCCAAATGGCACCACTATGAACTCATAATAACCATACCTTTTCCTGAAGGCATTCTTGCTAATATCTTCCTCTTTAATCCTTACCTGATGGTATCCTGACATGAGATCTATCTTTGAAAATATCTTTGCATCCTTCAATTGATTAAAGAGATCATCAATCCTTGGCAGAGGATACTTTTTCTTTACAGTCACTTTATTCAATTGTCTGAAATCAATGCACAATATTATTGCTCTTTCTTCTTCATGAACAAGACTGGGGCAAACCAAGGTGACACACTTGGGCGTATATACCCCTTCTTCAAAAGTTCTTCAAGCTGCATTTGCAACTCCTTCAGCTCTGGTGTACTCATTCTGTAAGGAGTCTTTGACATTGGAGCTGCTCCAGGCATTAAATTTATAGAGAAATCAGTATCTCTCTTTGGGGGTAGTCCTGGTATCTCCTTGAACACATCTTCAAAATCTTCCAGGACTACATGATCTTCCAAATTTGGCACCTTATCTTTAGGTGTCTCTTCCATATGAGTTGCAAATGTTTGACACCCTTTTCTGTAACATTTCTTAAGCTGCAATGCTGAAATTTCTCTGATGGTCACTGCCCTGGGAATTCCCTGCACTTTCTTTAGGTTCCCTTCCTCATCCAAGCAAGTAAATGTCTTGTTATTACAGTCTAGGATAGCATGATGTTGGTCCAACCAATCCATCCCAATTAGACAGTCATAGGAACCTAAAGGCAAGATGTTCAAATCTGCCCTAGTGTTCAATCCATTCATGTCCATAAGACATGACTTAACCATTTCATTAAATTTTCTTTTGGCTCTGGTAGCCAGCTGCACCAACCAACATTTTACATGCTTGCTTCTTGGCAAATGCAAACTTTCCACCATCTTAAGATCTATATAACTATGACTAGCTCCTGAATCAATTAAAATAGCAATGGTTTGGTTGTTGATCATACCTTCCATTTCAATCATATGTGATTGATACTCTACTTTCTTTTTGTCCAGGGCTGCATAGATCCTTGGTACATTTATGCCCATGTCCTCCACGGTTTCAGCTTGTTGTACATTGTGAATAATCCTCATTTTTACACCTTTGTGAGGACAATCTCTGAACATATGATCTCCTTTACAACCCCAACATCGAATAGGTGGTTGCCTTGGCCTTTGACCCCCTATCTCATTCATTCTGGGTTCTCTAGAAGTTGGTTGTCCCTGAGGATTATTTATGAAGAATGGTGCCTTAGTCCCCTTTTTCCTCTGATCCACCTTGAATTTATTTTTCTCTTCCCAAGCTTTTTGGAAAGTTGGCCTTGCTTTTTTATGATCATATAGGTATTTAGCTCGCCTTATGGTCTCCTCCAATGTCTTGGGATCATCATATTGTATTTTTTCACTGATGACTGATGGCAATCCACTCAAATACCTCTGAATCTTAAATGTCTCATCCTTGATGAAAGAAACATACTTCATCAGTTCTAAAAACCTTCTTTCGTATTCATCTATGGTCATACTCCCAAGCTTGAGTTAAAATAACTCCTTCATTTTCTTGTCATAGTATCTCTTAGTCAAGTATTTCCTTTCAAAATACTTATTGAATTCCCTCCAAGTAACACTTTTCTCTTTAATGTGTTGCACCTGCCCAAGCTGAGCCCACCACATGGATGCCTTTCCCTTGAGTTGATAGATGGAAATCCTTCCTTTTGCATGAGATGAATAATTATGCAATTGAAAATACTTTTTCATACCCAACAACTGTATCTCTACATCTTCATCCTTCTTGTGCTCACCATCAAATGTAGGGGGTTTGATTTTGTTCATTTCTCCTCGTAGCTCATCCACCCCATACCTCTTATGCTTCCTAACAAGGGATGGACTTGAGCTACTGTGTGCCCTCTTATTGGAATGCCTCGGGGAGTGATGGTGATGTTTGCTAACACTTATGGTTCTTCTTTTCTCATCAAGAGACCTGTGACTTCCTGATTTGCTTGAGCCACTCTCCTTATCCAATTTATTTTCTATTCTATTCAAACTCTGCATTAACTTCATGTTGAAGTCATATTGTTGCGCCTTGGCTCTCATAAGCCTTTCATTATCAACTTTATGGCTTTGGACATTCTTCTGCAAATTTTTAATGGTCTCTACCATATTCATGTTTTCATCCCTTCCTTCTCCATGTCCATTGGAGTTTGTTCCTTCAATGCCCAAATGGACATCCATCCCTATGATCTCATCTTCTTGGTTGTAAGTCCCCTGTGCATATTTCATTCCTCTGGACTCAGTGTTGATCATGATCTGATATAGTTGTTGTTAACTCTGCAAAATGTGTTGCGAACAAAACTTTGTCATGCTAACTCTTTCAACAATTTCATGAAAATATGAACCATTATGGTTCAATAATATATCATAATTTTTTTATTTCTAATTTCCTCGATAATTGAATGCCCAGATCAATTTTTTGGGTGAATATTTATATTCTATTGTCCAACACCTTTCCAACGCTTGCTCCCATGCTCAATTCTGAGTCTTGAGCATAAAGTTATGGTTATTTGAAAATTGTCCATTAATTTTTTTGTTCACACTTCACTTGGCGCAACTCTGCGTTGTAATTATGCATTTTCGCACCTATTCCATTGGAGTTTTCGTAGGATCTCAATTGGGTTTCTTCATATACATATTTTGGATAGTCTGTCCAAGTTTCACCTCTTTCTAGGTTCTTGGCTGCTAGTTACAACCTGCTGAAGTTCTAGGCCAATTCATGTTTTTGGTCTGGAATGATACATGTACCTTCTTTTCCATATTAAACATTTTTAACATGCACAAAAATTTCATTCAGATCTGGGACTGTCTTTTATGGTTCAATAGCTTTCCATTGACTTCTCCCGCGCCTCAATCTGATTCCAGAGCAGAAAGTTATGACTCTTTGAAAATAGATGGGTCTTAAAATTTACCCTCCACTGTTTGTGTTGTAACTTTCTCATAAAAGCTCCATTTGACGAATGGTTTACACCATTAGAAACATCTCTCCGAGCTCTTTTATTTGATTTGTAGAGACATAGTATACCTTGGTACACTCTGTTCTTGTGGTTTTTGAGTACCTAAAAATGCTTTTAAGGGCCTCAAAAACACGCTGCAAAAAGATGGCGTTCAAACAATACAAAATGTCGCGGAAATTCTTTGGTTTTTCGTCGTCGTTCACCATCCAAACAACTTCGCGCGCACAAATTTCAACCTGCACACCCATATTTATCATGCATAACAACACCACAAGGTAAATCATGTTTCGTGCACCTATAACTATCGTGCATCACTTCTTTGTCGCGCCAATAACTGGTGCGCACTACTTTTGTGTCGTGCGCCCATATCCACCACGCAAAATTTTGGTTCTTGCACTATTACTTGTTGCGCGCAATTTTTGTATCGTCCGTTGATATTTTGTGCGCATTTCATTCTACGTGTTGCACCATGCAAAAGTTTAGTACGCCCTCACCACACACCACTACTCCGCGCGCACCATTAATTAAACTGTCGGGCGACAGCAGAAACCCACATCACGCGCACACCAACAAAATTCCTCTGCACTCTGCCAATATTGATCACATCACACATGCCATTAGTATACGTGTACACACCACGCACACCTTATTATGTGTATGCACACTACGTGCCAGTATTACGCATACGTCACTCAATCCAAATTGCACAATGCTAAATTTAGCGTGTGCACCCGCACACCAACATTTTTTTGCGTGGCGCCAAAAATAGCGCGTGCACCTACACGCCAACATTTTTCCACGCAGTGCCAAAATTTAGCGTGCACACCCGCACGCTAACATTTTTTCGCGCTGTGCAACACCAAATTTTAGCGCGCGTACCAGCACGCCAAATTTTACATATCACAAGATTTTAAATGCGCATCATGCATTTTTAGTGTGCCCACCTGCGCACATTCACTTTTATGTGAATCAATTCCTCGTAAATTCCGTTGTAGAAATTGGGGCTTTTTCTTAACTTTTTTCCAATTTGTACCATAGACATTCTACAACTATGAAATTTGTTCAATTTCACCCCGATAACACCAATTCAACCTCTGCAACAACAAATAGTTGTGGGTTGACATTTATGGAATGAATTTTTCCCACACTCAAATCACGAATTGAGAATTTTAATCAACTAATCTCGCTCCATTCGTCATGGCTTCACTGTAACTTCAAATTCAACCAATTTCAGGTCTGGATTTGCTAGAACAGATATTAAATCAATAATACCTCACCACTTGGACGAATTTCTCAATTTCCCCATGAATTTAACGACAAAAATTGGGAAGTTTTCCCAATTCCACGCCATTGCTATTACTTTTTACCATGGGCGCTCTGTAACTTGAAATTAGGCCACTTCGAAATCAATCCTCTATGAAATTTCGCTTCAACTCAACTTGCTCAGCCTATCCAGGCTCAGTGTTGAACATTGAAGCTCTGATACCATATTGTAACATCCTTGGCCACCCATGTCGAGCCATGCTACTACAAAAAACGCTTTTATTCTCTGCTCAACATATTGTAACATACCGAGCATCCAACTGAGCTATGCCACATAATTTTTTTGAACTGCATGCAATTAAAGCATATACACACAGAACTCTTGCAAAACTTTATATATAAAATATAAGCAGACAAATACATTTTGTAAATGCACGGATTCATACTAAAATAAAAATAAACATATACATGCAACATATACAAGCAATACCCATAAACATAAATACAGTTATAACCACACATAGGATAAACCCATAAAAATAAACACGTAAATAATAATTTAACATGTAAATTTATCACACAATTGACACTTATCTTGGTAGGAATATCACCAACTACGTACAGACCTTCCACGAACCTCCCAGCCTTAGACCACACTGCTCATCACTCTCAGCAGTGGGTCACCCCCAGCTGGGACTAAACTCCACCCGGGTAAAGGGATTTCTAACCAGGGCGACTATCTCAGACAACAGGAAAGACTTCATCACAGGTGCCAACTCAAACTAACAACCTACAGTCCCTCATTCCCCATATGCCTGTCCCACCCCAGGAAGTGTGCCCCTTCTCTGCTCAACAATCCTTCGGTTGCCCCACTTCCTTTCCGGGCTTCAACAACAGGTCGGACATGAAGTCTCAGAGCCTTGTAGTTGTAGTTTAGCACCTTCGGAAAATCAATTCCCATCAATTCTCTCACCCAGAGAGATTGTTCATGGGCCAAACAACCCACCTCTTCAATATCCCACGGGCCTGACAACCCACCTCTTCAGTCCAACTCCCAAGCTAACCAGCTACACAAACATGTATGGGTACAGATACAGGTTCAGGTAGAGTGACAGGAAAGTACAAAGGATAGCTCAATGAGTGTGTGAATGATCATGGAATGATTGAGTGGATGACTAAATGATGGAAGGAATCCTAGAAAATGAACCAAGTCCAAACTATATGTATGCATGTTCCCAACTTGACACTTGTCATGTTGGGAGCTACTTTGGCCCACTTGTCCCCATCCTTAGAACTTAGGATAAATAATTATCCATACTTTATACTTTAAGAAATATTAATATAATATTCCTTTTTGGCTTAAGCTTCCTAGCTTAGCCCATTTTCCTTAACTTTTAGCCCCCCCTTTCCCTAACTAGTGGAATTTAGTCCCCCATACTCTTTTATCGTGGTCGGTCTACGCACAATGATGTATTTTATATTAATGATGAGACATATTCAAAAATAGGCGCATTGGCCTTTAACATCCGGGCTCTTTGGCCTAATACAAACATAAGCCTCCTAGCTTATAGTAATTGCCTCACCAGCCTATAAAACACAACATATACACAAAGGCTCCCTGTCCTCAAAATCACGCGCACTTAAGTTGTTGCGTGTGGTATCCTAGAATGTGCACACTTCATCATTTTACTACGCAGTACATGTGTGCACTATGCCATGAAAGGTGCATACAAAAATGATATCAAACAACTCCCCAGCTTAAGTACATTTGCATTTTACATTTACAATTGGGTTCGGCGTAGGGGTATTACAAAAGAGGATATTCAGATATCTCAAGGGAAGATAAGAGTTTGGATTATGGTATCCAAAAGGAAATGATCTATTACTTATTGTCTACACAGATGCATATTGGGCAAGTTGCATTGATGACCAAAGAAGTACAAGTGGAGCAACGTTCTACTTGGGTGAGTGTTTGGTATCTTAGCTAAGCAAGAAACATACATCAATATCATTGTTTACAGCCAAAGCAGAGTATATTGCAACAACAACATGTTGTACATAGGTCCCATGGATGAAACAAACATTGACAGATAACACAAGCGCCATCAGTATCTCAAAGAATCCAGTGATACACTCTAAGACGAAGCACATTCCAATCAAGACAGGAACAGGTTGAAGAGAAGAACATTTGAGTTGAGTATGTTAGGACCAAAGAACAAATTGCATACATCTTTACAAAACTGCTTCCAAGGAAAGTTTTTGAGTATCTTCGCCAGAAATTTGGCATAGTTTCTGCCCCATAATGACTTTTGAATATTATTCTTATATGTCTTATATTTACACAAGGAAGCACCATGAAGAGGACATTTCAGTCAGGGGAGAAGCCCCATGGAGAGTTTAGTCAAGGGGGGCAGCCCCGACAAGAAGTTAGCTTTGCCATTGATGTCAAAGGGGGAGAGATTCATTAGATGCATGGAGAGAGAGCACATAGGTAGATGCATAGAGAGAGAACACAGAGGCATGATTCCAAGGGGAGCGATGGTCACAGGGGGAGCATGAGCGACATGACTTTAGTGTTGCATCAATTTGTTGCCATCAATGCCAAAGGGGGGTATTGTTGATTAATTGGGTTGGTTGTCATTGATGTCAACCCTTGAAGTAAGTCCAATAGCAAATTTCGGTAGCCCCAATAGTGTGGTTAAGGAATCCAATTTTGGTCGAGGAATAATGTAATGAAGATGAGTAAATTTGTAGGTGAAACTATTATACATGGGTAATACATGTCATGTCGTTTATGGTGATATGTGGTATGTCACGTAGATCCTCACGGTTGAGGAGATATGGCTTAGTAAAGTTGGAGAACCCTCATGAGTTATCTAGAAGCCCCTAGAAGGTCAAAGAAGTGAAATTATTCTAGAAGCTCCTAGAAAAAGTTTGCTAGTCAAAGAGGTTCTAACTATGAGTTAATCATGAGTTAAGTTGTTGCAAAAATTAAATAATTAAAAATAAATTAGTTGCAACTACAAGTGGTGAGTTTACTATTTGTGGATAAAGTGGTTGCAAGTGGGCAAAGAAGTTAAAGTGGGTTAGCCCTAAAAGAAGGAAGTTGGGTAAAACAGTTAGAAGATAACCCCTAGAGGAAGCTACTTGGAGAGTATAAATAAGAGAGCAAGGGTCACTTATTAGCACCTATTAAGCACATTGAATATCTATTATTGTGAAAGGTTTATTGCAGGTACTCATTGATACATCTAAAGTTGTGAAAGTCTGAGGAAGCGAAGGTAAAGTAACGACAAAGTTTTGTGGCTATAGTGGAGTGCAAAAAGTTCGCTAAAACCCTAGTTAGGGTCATCCCTACGGGTCACCCAGTAAACATCCCGCGAGGCACCCCGACGAGTTGAGTAGAGGCTGTCACGTGAGGCCCCACTCGACATCTCGCTTCTGTCACACAAGGCACTACCAGAAGTGAAGGTTGAGGTGTGATTCTGTTTACAGAGGTTGAGCAAAGTCTACAGGAAGTTCAACAATTATCAGGTAGAACAATGTTAATATTATGGTAGCTGTGGGAGGTATTTACCTCCACGTGTGAACCTGACGAGAATAGGAGACTCCGAAAAGCAAGAGAAAACCCTAATGAGTTGGCTAATAACCCTATAAGTCTTGTCGGCTCAAGAAGATAATTTATATTAGGCTATTAGCCTCCAAGAGAAGAAGTCAACCATAATTAATAATAATATACTGAATAGACATATACCCAGAAGGAGAAGTCGGCCCCAACAAATCTGGCAGAACCACTATAAATATAGGGCGCCAGTTCTCATTTGACACATCTCAGAATTGCAGAGCAGCAACTGATGCGCACTGCAGTTCCCAGTTTGGTGCGCACGTGTGGAGGAGAGTTGCAGGTGCAACT
>ML800758.1:272214-282876 GCA_009831015.1 Picea engelmannii
TGGATTTGAACCTGTGACCTCTTAAGAGGAAACACATGTTCTTAACCAATAATTTTAAGGAGAGAACAACAATAATTTTAAGGAGAGTAATCACTATGGTTTTTGGGAGTAAGTGCATAGTTTACATACCTTGAAATATGCCCAAACAAACAAGCTCCAAATCTGCCCAAGAAAACTTGTCCAAGTCTGCTCCAAATTAGCTCCAACTCTGCTCCAAATATGCTCCAAATCTGGTCCAAGAAACTCAGCAAAAAAACTCTTCAAATGAGCCCAACAATCAGCTCTTCAAATCAGCCTAGCAACCTCTCCAAATCAGCCCTGCAATCAGCTCTCTAAAATCAACAAAAATCCTTCCCGCACAAACTCAAGAGAACCCAAATGAATAGTGTGAGTGAAATAGAGGGGTTGGGGTTGCTTTTATAGGTTTATTAGGGGCTCTAGACATTTCTAGAACCTTCTAATGCATGCCCCTTTTTTAATTTTTTTTAAAAATTTGAAAATCCCCTTACTTTTCCGGTCGTAAGGCGACTGTACGAAACCGGCTGGTTTTGTACGGAACTGACCGGTTTGAGAAAAAAACCGGTTCCGTACAGAATTGATCACTGGTGTTTTGAATGGCCGGTTTGAACCGGTCTAGTCTGTGACCCGGTTGGACCGGCTGGTTTTATCGGTTCCGGTCCGGTTCTGGTAACACTGGTTAAAATTCAAAATGAAAGCTTCTTGATTACTTGTAGCCTTAGTAACCTTGGATATAGTAACATGAAATGTAGTATTAGTGATCCAACTCTGGACAAATTTTCTCCATGGAGATTTGTCACATATCCCTTGGCAAGTGGTGTCTGCTTCAATCAAGGGCTCCCTGCTCAATCCCCCGAGGATAGCACATCCAGCCCCCATCAGCAGCCCTGGGTACTCTCCAGATGACCTCCTCAGAAAGTGCATCACCCCCTTCACCGTGGTTGAGAATTTGGACTAGTATATCTCTTCTTCTCTCCCCCCTTTCCGCCTTGGCTTCTAGTTGCAGCTCCAACACCTCCTTGACATGTTCTTGATGAGTTTTCTCCCATGTATTCATTAAATTTCTCTTTCTTTCTTAGAGATGGTCCTTCCGCTCATGATTGTAGATCTGTTCCTTTTGCTGTTAGTGTAGCTGTAGGAGCTGCTTGTGCATTCCCACTTTGTATTACACTGGTTGTAATTGTTTAGTCTCATTGACCTACTTTTGTGGTCATTTGTTGGGCATTAATAAAATTTTCTTATCTTGATTACAACATAAGTCCCATGACAATGATACCAGTTGCCATAATAGAATTATAAAATGTCAAGATGCGACTCACTTATCCATCGCCTCACAATGCCTCTTCACATGCTTTTATAGAGGCCTCAAATTCTATGTAACCTGCATCAATTGTGTATGATGCAAATAATAAGGTTAGTAATGATTCTGAGCAGAAATCATGGTCTACTGAAATCTACCTGTGTTCTCATGTACTTGTACTTGCTTGGTGTTTGTAGGCATAAATGCAATCTTATCGATTTTAATATGAAAACCTCTGCTCATCATAAAACTGTTATGGGTAAATATTGGATGTACTATTTTGCATTATGGTGTGTCATTGAACTTTAGTTTTTTGAAATACATGTCCAAAATGTGTTGAAATGCAGCAGTATAAGGATTGAAGTTCTCTATGTGGTAAGTTGGTGATGTGTCTGTACTACATGGTGTGAGGTACAGAAATTTGTATATCTGAATTATGGGTAATTAGATAAGCTCTCTCATAATGTTCCGCTGCAGCCCTGATAAGAAATGTTTGGAGCCCGTCGTGATGATAGAAGTGTCAATTATTAGAGGTATCGTTACATCACATGTGCTAATAAATAAGTTAAAAGTGTCGAACAAGTGTTTTGGTAGAGTTCTTTCAAAATAATGCCAATAAATTCAATTCATAGCCTTTAGTACGTAAAGTTTAGGTTTATAAATTTGAATAAAAGCAACACAGCATGGCCCCCTATTTTATAACCAAGGACAACTTGAGTTTGGACAAGATTGATATTGTGCCAACTTTCACATGTGATGTTTGCTGGTAACCCACACAATTCTAATGAAAGCTTTAGGTGTGGTCCCTATGAAGCTGTAGAATTTGGATTCACTTTACTTGTAGTGCTTGCTAAAGTTGTCTTGCAATGTTGTTTTTTGTGTTGAACTGTACAGGGTACCCTAGTACGCTGTTTGCTCGGAAGTCCCACGATCTGAAGTTTGGAGATTATGGCTCATTTTTACTGGCGTTAGATAAGTCTCCTTCAAGATTGTTACAACAGAAATCTCTGATGCGAGTGCAGAACTACAGCTTGCAAAAGCCCACAAACAATGGGTTTATGGAGGTACGTTTGACTTTTAAATCTTGAAATAGTCGATCTCAATAACTCAAAAATGTTACTTGGTGAAAAAATTAGGGTGAATAAAAGACTAACAGAGAAACATTAGATCAATAGTTTCAGCATATATTTAGTTCATATTTTTAACTAACAGCATATATGGCAGAAGACTGTCAGACCAGTAAATGCTGATCCACCTGTAAAGCTATGTTCAACTGCAAAGGGAAGTTCAGCTGGAACAGGAGCCAGTGACATGAGAGATGTTGATTTTGCAAATAAAAGTTTGATGACTGTGAACGGTGTGAAGGTTGATGAAACACTTTCTGTGAATAAAGGGCCGATACTTAGTAATTTGACTGGCGAAGAAAAGAAGAAATTGAGATTGTGTGTTAAAGTAAATTCTGACTCTGTTTCCAACCACAAAAATACTGCAATTTACACTGACTTAGGCCTTCAGCCTTCAACTTCCCCATCACTTGAAAGTAGCCCCAATAAAAGTCAGATGGATTTGACTGAAGCAGAGAGCCTACCTGACTTGAGTCCTTTATCTATAATTCAGGTAAGCAATTTCCTTCCTATTTTGTTTTATTAATCTTGTGGAATGAATCTCATTCTGAGAGCCTTTTTTCATGAAGTATGATTTTGGCTGCCTTATATGTCATATTCCAAGCAGATTATGACGTCGTATCAAATACCTGGTGGTTCTATTCTTTCACCTCTTCCGAAAAGTGTGTTGGAATTGTCGGCACAAAAGAATGAACCATATAGAAATGACAATACAAGCATGACAGAGAAAACAAAGCTGAAGGAAGAGCCTTTAATAAATAGCCATCGTTCTGAGTTTAGGAGTGATATGCAAGCACAAAAGCTAAGGAAAGATACAAACAGTGAAATTATGGAATCCAAGAAAGAGCTATATTCTGATTTTCAAGGTGATATGGCCAAGAAAGTGAAGAATGATGTCGAAAAAAAGAGTAGAATGGCCAAAGATTCAGATTCTAATTTGTCAAATATTTCATCAAAACCTCCATTTAAAGGGTTGTTTGAAGAAAACACAGAAACAGTGAGTGCTTCTAACATAGGAAAAAATATTATAAAGGGAACAGGTTTAAGAACAGAGGAATCCAACAGTTTAGTGAACAAGGGAAATGCTTTTTTATCGAAAGATGGACGGAAGGAAGCAGACATTTGTGGAAATACATCCACAAGAAAACTCTCTAAGACTAAAAAGGGACTTGTGATACACTGTGAGAATGAGACTTATAAAAAGCAAGGGCAAGACAAAGTTAAAGAAGCCAGAAAAGAGATTAGTGACAAAGATTTTGTCTCTGATGCAATGAAGAAAAGTAAGGAGTCCACTCAAGTGACAAAAGAAAGTTTATTGAAGATCTCCAATGCTCACAAGGAAAATAATGTTTTGAATGATGGAGCAAAGGGAGCTACATCAGAGGACCTTCGGCAAGTAGTCATTCATAAAAAGGCTGGTATAAATAAGGCTTATGGAAAGGACTGTGGCTCCCAAAATCTAAAAGGTAACATTAATATATCTAAAGAAACAAAAAACAAAGATGGTTTAAGAGCGTCATGCAAAGACTCAAGAAAAGAAATTCACGATAAGGACTCTTTGTTGGCTCAAACTTCTGTTCAAGGCGCTAAAGAGCACAGGGTATCATTGAAAGTAACTGCCAAGGACTTGTGTAGAGATGGTGCAAAAGTTGCCAAGAATGGACAGGTTGATGTTAAGAAAGAAGTCAACGTTGTTCACTGCAAGGATATTTTGAAACAAGCAAAGTTTGAGAAACAAGCAAAGTTTGAGTGCTTTGATAGAGAATCTTCAAAGGGGATCAAAAGGGAAAAGAACGGAGAGCTTGTTGGTGAATCTGAATTCAAAAAAGGTCAAAATACCTCTGTGAGCAAAGATCACGTTTCAAATATTGTTGATACTCAGCCTCTGCCAGCCCAGACTGCCACTCAGGATCCAGCATTGGGACCAGCTGTTCCTGTTGTGATTAAGGATAACTGGGTTTGTTGTGATGTATGTGAAAAATGGCGCTTGCTTCCATTTGGAGTAGAAACTTCTTCTCTTCCCAAAAAGTGGGTCTGCCGTATGCTCTATTGGCTGTAAGTCTCCTTGTTTTATTCTTTCAAAAATTCTATCAGATGATGGATTGGATTTATAAAGTTTCTTTCTGTCTCATTCCTTCTGTTGGGCCATGTAATCATTGCTAAAGCCTAGCAAATTTAATAACATTCTATTCTCAAACGCAATACAGTTCTTGACTTTTATTATTGTTTTTTGGCTACCCCACTAATTTTATTTTTATTTTGAGCAGGCCTGATATGAATCACTGTGATGTCCCTGAGCACGTCACCACACAGGGACTATATAATCTGTATGGAATTTCACAACCTCAGGTCCAGTCAGAAGCAAATCAAGGGAAGATTGAACTTCCAGCTGCTGTCATCTCTGCACCTTTGCATGATACTAAACAAGCATACCAGATTCAAGAGTCGAAATCTCTACAGTCAAGTAAAAAGATTGGCAACATTAAGAAGGGTGTTGTGCAGAGGAGTTTGCCCAATGTATCAGACACGGTTAAGCTTTCCAGTTCTTTTGTAGGGAAGAATGATTTGCCTGGTGCAAATAGTAAGAAAGAACTATCTGAATCACATATGGAGAAATCTTATGGCAGCAGAGGCTTATCACACTCTGACGATGAAGCAAATTTAATTGGAGCAGGAAAACAAAAGCATCCAGTTAGAGAGGAAAAGCTGAAAAGAATATCTGGAAGCAAAGGTATGCTAGTTTTGCCAAGCAATTTCATTTTGTTCAAATTTATTGGAAGATATGTTGTTTATGGTTTGGAAGTACTAACAGAAAATAATCGCATATTAGACAAATGATTTTAAGAAAATTTTATTCTGCTGAGCTGGGAAATTTTTGTTAGGGGAGCAGTTCTCTCCTACATCATAATTGTGTAGTCCTTTTGACACCAACATACCCTGTTGTAAGTTTGAAACAAAAATCTGAAAGGCAAGATCTTGTCAAGATTACCATTTCTAATATTTCTAGATTTCAAGTTACCTATAAATCTTTTGCAAGGACTTTTTGTCCCACAAAAGGCCACTTGTTGGGGAATTTATGCAGGTGAACTCGAGAAACTTCTTTTACTGTTTATACCTGCCAGTTTGTGAGATGCTTCTTTTACTGTTTATATTTGCTAGTTTGTGAGAAAATCATGTGTAGTTTTGTATATCTGCAGGACTTTTGCAATATGGCATTGTCATGTATGTGTAAGTTTCCTGGATATTGATACAGATCCTGGAACGGTGGGATAAATCAATTATTTAGAAAGTTTTGGATAGATCATAGGATATGGTTGGAGAAATGATTTATTGATTAATCAATAATGTTCAAGGGTTTCAACTTTCAATTATTAATAATCATGGATAAGCTTAGGGGGAAGAGGGGTTTCGTAATGGTAGAAAAATAAGGCTTCAATCAAACAAGATTTAGAAGGTTCTAAAATAGTACCAAGTTGGGTGGCATGGCTTACACATACTGATCTTCATAACTGTCTTCTTCTATTCATTTGTTCACCTTGTCTGTAACTATCGTCACTGCTAACTGTCTTCTTCTGAAAGATTTAACTCAAAGATGAGTTGTACTACTGCATTGTTATATAACAACTGGGTTCTTGTTCATTGTTATGACAGATTGTAACACTGGACCATTTGATGTGCACACTCTAAAAGTAAAGCGTAAGATGGACAATGAGTTAAAAGAATTCAAATCTTCTTCTAAAAAGGCAAAGATAGAAGCGTCAGAAGCCTTTTTAGGTAATGGTGGGATTTTCTTTCAGGAAGGTCATTCAACAAACATATTGGTAATTAAAAAATTGTTTCAAGAGAAATTATTGCATGTGTCTTGTTTATTGTCTTATGACAGGACATGCTGAAGCAGCTGATTTGCCACCTCTCAAAATTAAGCCTTCAAAGCCTGAATCCAAAATTTTTAGATCTGCTAAAAAGGCTAATGAGGACTGTGTAAAAACTAGCAAGGGGGACTTCCTCCAGGAATCTGATTCTACTGTGAGAGTTGGTCCTTGCAGAAATGACAGGGAGCCTGCTAAATTATCTGGAAGCAAGCTGATGAAGTTTAAAGACACTACTCCCAAAATCCTTAAACATGAAACAAGTGATTGTTCTCTTGCTGGTGACAGTAAGTACAAGGACCAGCAGCAGGCAACAAAGAAAAGAAAACTCAAGGAGTGGAAGGAGAGCCAAGCATCACAGCAGGGCCTGTTAGATCATGGTCTTAGCAGGAAAGGAGAAAGAGAAACTGAACCAAGAAGACAAAAGGCATTTATGACAGAGAGAACTGAACCTTGTGGGAGCAAGGGAGATGACAAAAAGCATAAAGTGAAAAAATTCTCTTCAGATCAGGACACAATGCTTAATGAGATGGAAGGTAAAAACAAAGTTCATGTTATTAAAGAACATGGCATGGAACAGTCTACAGGGTGCAATATAATGAAGAAGGTTTCTAATGGTGCCAAGCCATCCAAAAAGAATTCTATTGCTCGGCCTTCATGTGTCTCTACCACATCAAGTTCCTCAAAGGTGTCATGCTATCCAAAGACTTTAGCCACTTTGCAGGATGTACGGGAATCTCCAGTAGAGTCTTCGGTTTCTTCATCACCTTTAAGGAACCCAAAAGTTGAAAAATTTTCACTGGCTAGAGGCAACAGTGCAGGAATGCAGGCCTTGAATGACAGTGGTGGAAGAGAGTGTAAACAGTTTTTGAAAAATAAAACCAAATCTGAAAATGTTTACAAGCAATTTGTGAGTGCTGATGATGTTGAGCATTTTGCAGCTGACTGCAAGCAAGATGGCAGACTGGAAGATTGCACTAAGCATAATGATGTCATAGATGCTAGCTATGAAAACAGGGTAGGTAGGGTGAAATCGCTCAGGGTTCAAGAAAGAGGGAGGGACGAAAGTGTTTATCATGAGAAAGGAGGTGATATGCTTGATGAAGAATGCACGGAGATCCGTTGTTTTGATTCTCATTCAAAAGGTAAGGTTGGGGCATTTCCTTGTAAAGATGGAAGTTCTAGTTTACAGCACTCTTCTGGACGAGAGAGGTCATCTGATTGGTCCTTGTCAGAAAGGAATGTGGAGGCAGAAACAAAATCAAATAAAGTCAAGGCTAAAGCTTCACTCCATTCAGCAAATCGCTCTGAAGAACAATGTCGTGACTTTGGATTGGAAGGCTTGCTCAATAAAAACAATCAACTAGAAGGATCAGTGTTGGATACTTGTAGCAGAGAATCTTCAAGAATTCCTAGAGAATCAGGTAGAAACACTGATAGAGCTTTATACTGCCAGATGAAGCCTCCAATGGTGAATGGATCTATTAACAGGGATAACAAGGGAGCAATTGCAAATCCAATTAAGAAGGAACATCCTCAGACTGCAGCAAATGTAGTTTTAAGGGAAGCCACAGATTTGAGAGAGAAGGCAGATAGGGCAAAGGTTTGTATTTTCGTGTACCAAATATTGCTTATGGATTTTATTATTTGGGCTTGCCTTACGGTCGGTTTCATGCATGAGCTGTAAATATAGTGAGTAGTTAACTTTTGAGTGTTGTACAATCCAGAAAAATGGAGGCGATGAACTTGGATATACAGATCTCTACTTCCGTGCATCTTTAAAATTTTTACACGGTGCCTCAATTTTAGAACCGTTGAATGCTGAAAGTGCAAAGCATGGGGAAACCCAATCAATGGCTGTGTACGCAAACACTGCGAAGCTTTGCGAGTAAGTTCTTTTTAGTGCCATTTGGATGATATGATAGATACAAGGGAATTAATGGACGTACCAAGTTGGCTTCTGTGTTCATTCTCCTTGCATGCATTCTATCAAGGTCAATATCATTGCAAGCAGAAACAATGGTTAGCATTCCAGTAGACAGATTCTAAACTGGCAACTTTGATATCTAAAGGCATTAGTTGACTGCAGTTGTGGTTGCCTCCTTCCTAGTGTTACATGCAGTTGTCTCCCTGCCCCCAGTACAAGCAACTAAAATCAAACGTTAATAACTCAACTATAGACATCTCTGTAAAACAAGTTAAATGGCATTTAAAATATCTAGTGTTAGGGACTCTGCCTTTATGAAGCTCTCTCTTGATTGGCTTTTTCTTCAATGGAGGTAGTGGGTTTCGTGTTTCTCCCCTATTCGTGATTCCTTAGGTTTAGTGACCTATTGATCTTTCCATTCTGACCTATCTAGGGTTGGTAATTTAATAACAGATAGGTCTCCTCCCTTGGTTCACAGGCAACCTGAATTGCATTTATGATAGACCAGAAAGGTCTCTCAGGACACTTCAACAAATGGTGAGCACTGTCATCCTTGATCTGTGTCTTGCTCATTATTGTGAAGACGGATTCGGGTTGTAATTATTGAGTATACCCTCCGCAGAGTTTTGAGTCTAGGGTATTGAGACAAATGCGATGTGCACATATGATCTCATATTTCAACATCATGAGAACATATTGTGAATGAACAGATCTTATCAATCCCCAGAATATTTTGTAAAATGTCACCTTGATGTAGATACTTCATATTTGATAGGTTATCCTTTATAACAAAAGTGCATCAATTTCGTGCACAGATAGCTGTTTGGGACCTAATCCTTACTAATCCAAGTAGATCTCATAGATAATGCTTTAGAGAATTTGAAATCTACTAAACTTGCCTGAAAACAAGCATTGCTATATATAACATAAGGTGGTCACAAAATAAGGTGTAATATCAACCCCTTTTCTATTCATAAGAATTCTATTCATGTAAAGTGGAAAACACTTATTCGTGTTACTGCCAGAGAAGTTGAAGTTGAACTCTGTGAAGCTGGTGATGCTTGCTAAGCTAACATTGGGGATCCCAAGAAATGCTTCAGAACTTGGAGGTTTATTCTATCATATGATAAACCTCCTACTTGCCTAGGCAACATAGCTTAGCTCTTTCAAATATTGAATCCTAATTCTCTCCTTGTTCACCTTCTGTTTTTTTCTACTTCTCCTAGGCCTCCATTCCTTATCATTTCTTTTTTTTCATCTCCAAATTCCTTCAATTCTAGCATAGATCCATCTTAACCCCAGATCTATTAATCACCAAGAGGGATCAAAAAGAAACCCAGGCGCAAATGTCTTGGTGGTTAAAAGGTTTGGTGTTAAGATGGATCTATGCTAGTTTACACACACATATTATGGTAATTAATGGTCTTTTTTTAAATTCTTTTTTCCATGTCAGACCTCTTTTTTATCATTTTAGTTTACAAGTGACAGATGGACAGATGGATGGGACACATTCCCTTCACCTGGGCTGTAGAGTGCACCTTTATTCTCTTGGTGCAATAAATGCATCCCTCACTTCACTTTCATAGCTTTCAGGAGTCCCTTTTTATCTGTGTTCTTCTCTTCCTCTAATCATCTAAACTTGCTTTTTATGAACCTGCATGGCTAATTGCAATTTTATTAACCGCAACTCATGATGGTAACTATAATCCATTGCCAGTCTGCTATCTCTATTCAACTATCCAAGTTCTTTAATTGTGGTTTTGGTTGAATTCTTATTGCAGGGAGTCTTTTAAATTGCCCAATTTCAATCTATAACTAGTGCTTTTGTCAAATTGATCTCCCTTCATTGATGATCCACCTCTTCATTTGCCCTTTTACTTACTATGTTAGTTTGTCCTGTCAATCTCCATCAAATGCTTGAGTGGTTGAAGGGAAACTCTAACAAGTCAAAGCTAACATAGAGAAATGTAAAGAACGATGCACGGGAGTTGACTGTTCTATACTCAAATTGCAACTGCAATGGGCCTTAGAATGGAAGAGGGAGGAGATCTTACAAATATATATATATATATATATATATATATATATATATATATAATCATAATGTTTTCATAAAGGCTATGCATACCCAACAATACATTGGAGGAGGGTTTCAATGTAAAATTTTGAATTGGTGACTTGCGTCACATTTGTAACAAGATAAACAAGTGTAATTATTGTGTCTAGAGGTGCATCCTATGGCAGGATATGAGGGATTTGTGTAACTTGATGTAAGGTTGATGTGGTATAGGACATCAAAATAATTAATTGTATAAAATAATAACATTTAAGTGGGCTTAATATTTCTCACACACACTACCTTGTGTGTCGCTTATGGGGCATTGTGGGCACACCTTGAGGTTATAGTGGTAGTGTTAAATTATG
>ML800758.1:288769-323852 GCA_009831015.1 Picea engelmannii
ATCAATACATTTATATCATTTGCAATATTAGGAATATCGTTTGTTTCTAGCTCATAGGAATTTTATATTCAACCTAACTTTTGCTAGATGCCTTGACTTTTGCTCATGGTTCACAAGGTTTGACTAGGCTCACAGAGGTTGTATTCTCCCCCTGACTTTTGCACTAGTTTGTCTATGCTCACAGAGGTTGTACGTTCCCCCTGACTTTTGCACTAGTTTGTCTATGCTCACAGAGGTTGTACGTTCCCCCTGACTTTTGCATTAGACTCACATAGCATCTCGTTCGTCCTGACTTTTGGTTTGACTCACAGAGGTTGTACGTTCCCCCTGGCTTTTGTCAATACCTCACAAGATTGGTTGATTCTCCAAATCTCCCTGGTTAGCCTCAGGGTGGCCCATATGGCCTCTCATTGGAGAATGATTGTCGATGCTACCAAATTTAACAGGTAGCAGTTGGATAACACGACCCCTTGTCACGCGAGTATGTGCATGACTAGTTGCTGATTCTACCAGTCACAATTTTATTTTCTCATGCACACACAATAATGATGTGAATGGAAAATGAAATAACACCAGTTTATATCCATCTTAATCCTGGATCTGTCAAGCACTAATACGGGCTTGGACATGCAAACTTATCCTCAAATTTTTGCACTCTAAAAAGGTTTGGACTTCCAGAGGTTTGATCCCTCTTGGCGCTTGATAGATCCTGGATTAAGATGGATGTAGATTGGTTTTAGAAAACTTGTAGGTGGGACAATATATGAACATGGTTATTGTCACGACTCACATTGCTTGTTGAATCTCATTGACATCTGGTGAGTTGGTTTGTGGGGCTTTTGAGTTGACTTTGCTTAGCAAACTGAACGAGCTTTTCAAACATGTCTAGTTTGAGCTCATGATGCAGCTGGCCCATATAAAAGTGAAAAATATTTCTTTTTTCTTTTTTCTGTTTGGTGGAAATGTGTTTGCATGTGCCAGAGCTTGGGGTGTTACACACAGTGGAATTTGTTTACTTTTTGACTTTTTCTCTGTGTTTGCACAAATTGAAAACTTTCGAGAGTATGGATTTAAATATATAGAGTTGCTCTTTGATTGGGTAGTTTTTTAACAGAGGAGGGCATGTTGAGAAACCCAGTGAACATGAACTAAGGTATATTGAAGAATTTTTTCTTGTTGTTTGGCCACTTTTTAAGTTTTTTGCAATAAAGCCAAAACTAAATAAGTAGTTACTATAGTGTGCTACCTTTTAGGGCTTTGACTAATAATATGTTTACTTTATACTTGGTTTCATTTGAATCTTTATACGAGTATATGCCCATTTTGATGTTTCCATGATTAGTCTGTATAGTGTATAATATTGACTTAGCGCTTATTATCATTAATATAATAATAAAATAAATTATTATTATTATTACTTATTCATGGGGTGTAACTGACTTGTCACAACCCTTTATATTAGACATCATAACTCATGGATTATAGTATTCGTTGATATTGTTATCTACACACACTTCTCAAATACCTGTTTAAAACTTCACATGGTATTAGAGCGAGGTTTGGGCTGACTCTTTCACGAGAGGGCCTGGATCATAAATCCCCACAAAATGCACCAAAAAAATCAAGCAGCAACTGACCTTGCCACATCATGAATTGTGTACTTATGTGTCAAATAAGTACCTCTTCTTGTGAGTTCAAAGCGTCAAACAAGATCACCGTAATGTGGATTGCCCACTACCGAGAATTGAGAATGTGGTTGATTGAGTTCACTTGCTATGAACTTGATTGCACCATAGGGACACATCATCAATGAAAATGGGTTGCATATATATCCAAAGAAGACCTGGTTGTGGTCATGTGGTCTGCACTGTCCTGCTTGTTGAAGCTGAGAAGAATGGGCATAGCCAATTATGCATGTAAGTTTCTCACACGAGTTTGACATTAATTCACCCATAAATGTTGTAAGGGAAGGAAATGTAGATTTTTAATTTCAATCGATAAGTAGTATGCAATAGGAGCAATGCTTACATAACAAATAGATTGGTAGCGTTCCATTTAGAGACATTATCTAAATAGTGATCAAGTATCCGACCTATGAAAAATATATATGTAATTGTTAAGACAATCAACCATTGGCCAATCTACTTTGTAGGCAAGGAGGCAATAGTCCAAACTTCATATTGACAAGCCATTATGGACCTAAAATGGAAAACCTGCCTATAGCAATAGACTTAGTAGTATCTATTATGGTATACGAAGGGGGCACAAAATGGAGTGGACAGCTTCCTTTCTCAACTAACAAATATGATGGAAAGTAACTTACTTGAGACCTCACTGCTTTTGACAATTTTTCTAGGAAATGATTGAAATTTGTGAAATCTCAAGCATTGGTGATTAAATTCACCAGATTTGGTGAATTTAATCACCATGAATCTGATTCATATTCAAAGTTCTTTGATATTTAAAATATGATTCGCTTATATTTAAAATGTAATTCTCTTATATTAGGATTTTGAGATAAAAGGGATAGTAAAATTTTTGATCAGGATACTCGAAGTTTTAATCTGCTCGTGTTTCCGAATTCAATTGACATGGATGTGAAGCTTATCTCTATATATGCTTATTTCTCTTTGTTGAACCTAATTATGAATCGTGTCATATTTGTTTGCACTGGAGGTTTTCTCTGAATTTGATTGTCGTTGAATTTGAACATGAATGCAACCCAGTTTAAATTCATAGACTTCAAAGATTTGTATCAAATCAACAGGGATATTGGCAATTATGTTGAGCAGAAGAATTCAAAGACAAACACTTAGGAAATTTGGCTTTTATACAAGCTAAACACCCTAGGTATCCCCTAACCCCAATGACTATGATTGATTACAGTAGCACATTGCTCCAAGATAGCAGGTCTCTTCAGAGTGAGAAAAATAGTGGAGAATTTACGAAGATACTTCTATTGGCCTGCGGAACAAGATGTTAGAAAGCTTGTAAGAAGATGCCGACCTTTATAGCACAATAAAGCTAGCTGAAGGGAAGTTGATTCTCCACACACCTTTACCAATATGACCTTGGGACTCTATCAATAGACTTCCCAGTGGCCTCTTGACCACCTGAAAAATTGAATAATTACATCCTGGTTGATACAGTCTTCCTATATGGCATTAGTGCAGAAGTTTTGGTAATATGGCTGCACTAATACCATATAGGAACACTGTAGCAAGGTAGTAGACCACCAACTTGTTCCTTAAGCTTGTCAGGCTTTGGATTGTATACATCTATAATATAGAAAAAGGGACAATAGATATCTTAGACATTTTTGAATGCACTCCAGTCACTAATGCAATGATGAATAGAAAAAATTCTGAATAGGACTGTTGTGCAATTTGAAGAGTTTGAACCTGTGCAAGAGAAGATATGCTAACAGAATCTTAAAACAGAAGGAAACAATGGCACACACACAATACATGAGATTTACTGTCAAGCCCTAGACAAAGCCCCATGTTATGTATAAAACCCCTTATTAAGCCTTAGATATTGTTATTACATTTCTAGTGTTATATTTGTATGTGGGCTAGAACCCTTCCTTGCACCCTTTCATTATAATTGTACCCTTTCTCTCCTATATATACCCCAAGGAGACCTAGTCTTAGGATCATCTTATCTCATCTCATATTGTATTCTGAATTGGATATATTGTAAAAGGAGGTTTCCCCCTCGAAGTTGACTGTATTCTTCGTTCGAGATATCATCAAATCAAAATGAGGCAGAAAGACATTGCCAAAACAACCTTTAGAACACATGAAGGTCATTATGAGTTTTTGGATATGCCATTTGAACTTACTAATACACCTTCAACATTTCAGAGCTTGATGAATTCTATTTTCTAGCCCTTAGAAAATTTATGTTAGTATTTTTTGATGACATACTAATCTACAACAAATCTTGGGAAGAGCATGTACAACATGTTGACAAAGTATTACAACTACTGGAAGAGAAACAAATTTATGCAAAGCCTTTCAAGTGTGCCTTTGGGGTTCAATAAGTGGCATATTGTATCTCATGAAGGTGTAAAAATGGACCCTAACAAAATTAAAGCTACGAGGGAGTGACCGATTCCCAAAACCTTGAAGAAACTTAGAGGATTCTTAGGATTGACAGGCTATTATCACAAGTTCGTCAAGAACTATGGTCAATTAGCAACACCTCTAACAACATTATTAAAGAAGGAAGCATTTCTTGGACTCAACCAACAACCAAATCTTTTGAAAAACTTAAGGAGCCTATGTGTACAACTCCTATCCCGACCACCTGACTTCACAAAAGCATTTATTGTGGAGTGTGATGCCTTAGGCCATGGCATTGGTGCATTTTTAATGCAAGAAGGAAGGCCCCTTGCCTTTGAAAGCTACCAACTTAAAGGAACAAACTTAATCAAACCCATTTATGAAAAAGAAATGTTGGCCATATTACATGCAGTTAAGAAATGACATGCTTACCTAATAGGAAGACACTTCAAAGTAAAAACAGATCATGATAGTTTGAAGTACTTCTTGGAGCACCGATTATCTTCAGAAACACAACAAAAATGGGTTACAAAGGCTTTGGGCTATGACTTTGAAATTATCTACAAAAAATGAAATCATAATGTTGTGGCAGATTCCCTTTCAAGGAAAGAAGAAACAAAAGGTTCACTTTGTGCTATTTCTATTCAACAATCTGATTGGGTGGAAGAAGCAAAGATAGAATTGAAACAACATCAAGAGGTATGCAAGGTCATTCAACAACTACAAGAGGACCCCAGTTCATTAAATAATTTTGTATGGAAGAATGATTTGCTATGGAATCATGATCGCCTTTATTTATGTAAGAATTCCCAACTCAAATAGAAGGTCCTTTTGGAATTGCACACTTCCCCTATAGGAGGACATTCATGATTCTTGAAAACATACCATAGGATCAATAATGATATTTTTTGGGAAGGTCTTAAAACTAATGTTCAAAAGTTTGTGTCTGAATGTGTGGTCTGCCAATAGAATAAGGGAGAGACAATCAAGACGCCACATCTCCTACAACCATAAACTATACTAATCAATGTTGGGAAGAAGTTTCAATGGATTTTATTACAGGTTTACCCAAATTTAAAGGAAAGATTGTGATCATGGTAGTAGTGGATTCATTGACAAAGTATGCCCATTTTCGCTCTCTTTCTCATCCTTTTAAATCAAGTACAGTAGTTGTAGCATTAATGGAAACAATTCAAAAGCTACATGGGGTCTCCAAGATTATTGTAAGTGACAGAGATCCAATTTTCAATGGAAATTTTTGGATTGAATTATTTTCTTGTTTGGGTACTCAATTGGCTCACAACTTATCTTACCATTCTCAATCCGATGGGAAAATTGAAATTTTGAATAAATGTCTAGAAGGATATCTTCGTTGCTTTGCATCTGATAAACAAACACAATGGGTCAAGTGGTTTCCCTTGGTGGAATGGGGGTACAACACATCCCTTCCATGCTTCATAAAAAATGTCCCCGTTTTTGGCACTTTATGGATATCATCCTCCATCCATCACATCATCCTTGAAAGGGACTGCAAAGGTTCAAGCAGTGGAGGACCACATAGGGCACCAACAAGAGGTTCTCATACTAATGAAGGACAACTCGGTTTTGGCACAAAATAGGACAAAACAACAAACAGATCAACATCGTAGTGAAAGGGAATTTGAAGTCGAGGATTGAGTACTTTTGAGGTTGCAACCATATAAACAGGTGTCCCTCAAGCAACAAAAGAAGGACAATAAATTAACACTCAAATATTAAGACCCCTATATGGTTTTGCAAATGATTGAAAGTACGGATCACAAATTGGATTTGCCTCCATCTTCACGTGTACATCTAGTCTTCCACTTTCTTGCTTAATCGACTACAAGATTCCAGTCCAAACTATTTTACCAGAGATTAATGAAAAAGTAAAAATCATATTAAAACCAGAAATAATCCTTGAAACAAGGATTAAGCAGTTGAAAAATCGAGCAATTACAGAGTACTTGGTCAAATGGAAGAACCTACCAGTGGGAGAGGCGATATGGGAAGATGAGTTCTTCCTGCATAAGCACCTTTGGTTAGTCAAGTGTTGAGGACAACACTTGTTTGAAGAGGAGGGGCATGTTAAGCTCTTGACAAAGCCCCGTGTTATGTATAAAACCTCTTATTAAGCCCTAGATATTGAATTATTACATTTCTAGTGTTATATTTGTATGTAGGTTAGGACCCTTCATTGCACCCTTTCATTATAATTGTACTCTTTGTCTCCTACACACACACACACACCAAGGAGACCTTGACAAAGCCCCGTGTTATGTATAAAACCTCTTATTAAGCCCTAAATATTGAATTATTACATTTCTAGTGTTGAATTTGTGTGTAGGTTAGAACCCTTCATTGCACCCTTTCATTATAATTGTACTCTTTGTCTCCTACACACACACACACCGAGGAGACCTAGTCTTAGGATCATCTTATCTCATCTCATATTGTATTCTGAATTGAATATATTGTAAAAGGAGGTTTCCCCCTCGAAGTGGACTGTATTCGTTGAATTTTTATCATTTTTAAGGCGTTGGATCATAACATTTACCCTAGAAACCCTTCACTAGAAAAACCAACAAACTCAAAGCTGCACCTCTTTATCTATAATTGTTTTAACTAAACCAATCACAATACAATATTTAGGTATTCAACAACATCAATTAACATGGAGTAGATTACATCTCTAATCCTTTAACTTGGATTATATTACAATGTGTTGAATGATTGGTCGAAAAGGTGGACCAATTTTTTTTTAGGGGCTATCTCCCGAACCCCCAGGAAGGGGGCACAACATCCCCCCTACAAGTTGTGTCAGGATGCATAGTCTACCTGCAAAGAATACAACACATATCCAACACTATTTTGGAATTTACAGTCATAGGAACATGAAGAGATGGGCTTGGCTTGTGCCATATATTCAATATTTCTATAACTGAGCCATCCATAGCTCCAATATTAAATCACCTTTTTGAGGCATGTTGGGGGTTCCAACTTCAAGAACCTTAAGACACGACTGTATCAACCACCTTGTTAAGGAATTGACATTAGGGATATGCATAATGACACTAAAACATTTGTAGTTCATTGACAGATTGAAGAGACTTTGTTGAAGATGTGGTAGAAATATAAGAACTGTTATTATAAGCAGTGAGTCTACCATCACTTCCAAGTCAGAGAAAGTGTGGCTTCATTTACCCAAGGAAATGATTCATGGGGAAGAAAGTGAAGATGAATCTAGCTGGATATGGACTAGTTGAAGTAAATGGGCAACAATGCCCTCAATCAAAATTTTCTGTCATACATGGGTATCTATCCCATGTGCAATGTCTATTAGCTCAACTTGTTGGAAGTGTTAATGCTGGACACAAAAGAATATAGTCTGATTAACATACCTAATATAGTAGTGTTTGTTTGTTGATGTATTTAGCATCAAACATGTACTTCCACATAGGCTTGGTGTCTAGCATGTGAAAGTCGTTCTTGTAACCTCTCAGAACCTTGGGATATTCACTTTGAGGCAATTATTAAAGTGAATGTTCTTTTAGATTAATGTGAGATTAATTAAGTTAAATGCCTAAGTATTTGGCATTAGTAACTTTAAGTGAGTTGATTAAGTCCTAGTCGTTAGATCTAAAGTGAACATGAGATTAGATCTCAACCATTGATCACTTTGGAGGAGATCTAGGTTTTTGGATTTAGGGTTAACTCAATGTAATAAAAGGTAGCCTAAGTGAGAGGATGAGACACATTGACTGGAAAATCAAGAGATCTCATTGAGTGGGCGAAGAAAGTTCATCCAAGTGTGAGTGGGTAGGGCTGAGGAAAGGAACAAGGAGCAACAAGGGAGGTAGCAACCAGGTGGGCTAGGTTATTGCTGCATTGTATTCCTCTAATGGGCCATTATGTCAGGATGAGAGCCCAAGATTTTAATTAATAAAATCAAACTCAAATCTGTTTTTTCCCTTCGGGGTTTTTCCAAGGGTGTTTACCCAAAAATCTTTGTGCAATGTGTTGGTTTCAGTTTTTATGCTTCTGATGATTATTTTCGTTAAGTAACCTAGTTGTGTAGTTATTTAATAAAGTGATTTTATTCGGAATGAGTGTCTTGTGCTAGGTTTAGAAATTAACATGGTATCAAAGCTGCGGTTCTAAAGAAGTCGAATTTGCACAGAGACATGATTTTCTAGTAGGGAGAATTTATATTTTGTTTGTGGGATTTTTTTTTTATGTAGACTTAAGTTGCGGGGTTAACAAAAAAAGGTACAGTATGACAATTGTACAACAACCGTTGTACAATGTATGATCTTCTGTAGAGAGAAGCCGGCTGGGAATTTGTTGGGCTATGGAACGGGCCGAGGAAGAACGAAGATATGCCGACAGTGAGACAAAACGCATGTGAGGAGGCTCGCGTGGAAGTAGCTCAGGCTGTGTAGATGATTGACAATCAACAAAGGAGTCGACGAGAGGGCGGAATTGAAAGCCGACAACAAGATCAACGCAGGAAGAGAAGGATTGGACGACTGAGCTAGGCGAAGAAGCCGCTGGTGTAGTGAAGCAATAGTCAGTGTTGAGTGGACTCTGGATGTGCTGATCGTGAAGCTGCTGGGAAAGCCGCGTGAGTTTGCGAGTTGATAGGTTTGAGTGGACAATGGGTCCTTGTAGTAGCTGGCGTGTGGAGGCTGGGATCTT
This sequence comes from Picea engelmannii, assembly GCA_009831015.1. Lineage (NCBI taxonomy): Eukaryota > Viridiplantae > Streptophyta > Pinopsida > Pinales > Pinaceae > Picea > Picea engelmannii. The sequence continues at coordinate 297,553 of ML800758.1, forward strand.
AAGGATTGTAAATACAACCACTTATCAGAGCTAAAGGCAGTTGAGGAGTAGAACTGAGAGGAGGGCGGTGTGTGCAGAAGGTGGTGATAACAGCTGTTGGATGTGGAGCAAGCCATCGAGCAGAAGTAAAAGGCCATGATGGTCAGGCCAGGCGGTAGAGGAGGAGCAACAGGCTGCGTTAGGAGCTATTGGCAGCCATCATAGTTGGTACTAGGTAGCATAGCGCAGACTGCCAATAGAGCAACCAGACAAGCTAGCAAGGCGTAGACGGTCGCATAGCCGCCCAACAGGGGTCACAAAGGTCTGGGCAGTGGGTAGGTAATCTGGATAGCCTAGAAAATTACTAGACAATAAGCAGAAAAGACTTGGGTAGGGGTCCGAGCAACAACAAAAGGCTGCGGGCAGCTTCGGGCATGGGTTCGAGCAGTGGTCAAAAAATCTGGGTAACAGGAAGTAGGCTCAGGCATGGAGCAGTAGCAGGTTTGGGTAACTGAATTTGGCTTTTTCAGCAGGTTGCAGAGATAGGTGCATCAAGGTTGTGATTCGAGGATAGGTTGGACGGGGTGTCCAACTATAGTCCTTGAAGGAGAGGATCATCTTGGTGTTGATGGAGAACGACATTTGGGAGTTTGCCAACTCCATTGTGGCCCCATGAACAAATCCAAAAGATCTGGCCGTCCATAAGCTAAAGGACGTGAAAGCCAAAAGGATTATTCTAGACAGAGTGAAGGATCATTTAATCCCTCATTTATTTGGAAAGACAACTGCTAGGAACATTTGGGAGGCTCAGGGACACACATATGATATGATCAGATACAGTGACGACTTATCTTACCCAGATTCAACAGGTTCGAGATGAATTGGCTGCAATTGGAGAAGCAGTGGATGATTCACAGTTGGTGAGGACGACACTCAAAGGCTTCACGAAGGAGTGGACACCATTCATCAAAGGGGTCGTGGCACGAGAGAAGCTCCTTGATTGGTCAAGGTTGTGGAATGAATTCGTTTAGGAGGAACTTCGGGCTAAAGCGCTGAATGGAGGTAGGTACAAGAATGATGAGAACGTTGGTTTTGATAGCGAGGTAAAGAAGGACAAGTTCAAGAAGTTTTCCAGTGGAGAGTCTACCTCTCAAGGCGACAAGAAGAAGGACATGAGCAAAGTCAAGTGCTATGCATGTCGCAAGTTTGGGCACTATGCATGTCAATGTTCGAACAAGAAGGGTAGAAACGAGACGCAACCAGAGATAGTTGTGTCAACAAAGGCTCAAGCGGATGAGTTTGCCAAGAAGTTTGAATAGACCGAGTTCTTACTTGTTTCCTAGACTTCCTTGGGCACCATATCAACTGGTGCATGGTTAATTGATAGTAGCTCATAGGGAGTCAGCCTTTAGGTTCAAGTGGGAAGGAGCAATCTTCCAGGTTTGTCTAGAAGAAGTCATGGTACAAGATGATCAACTGGTGCATGGTTAATTGATAGTAGCTCACAGGGAGTCAGCCTTTAGGTTCAAGTGGGAAGGAGCAATCTTCCAGGTTTGTCTAGAAGAAATCATGGTACAAGATGACCATTTAGGATGCTTAGGAGCATGTAGCTTCTATGAGCATGATTATAGGGAAGTTTTCAAAGCAGGGTTTGAGTGAGATGGTAGGGATAACTTTTGTGTCAGAGAGAGCAACCAATCAGGTGGATTGGAGAGCAAGCATGGTAGTAGATTTGATAGCGAAGATAGAGCCACCTCCAGATGGTAGAAGTACCTTCCTCTCTAAGTGGGAGTGTTGATGTCTTTAGCATCGGATAGGTACTTCCACATAGGCTTGGTGTCTAGCATGTGGAAGTCGTCCTTGTAACCTCTCAGAACCTTAGGAAATTCACTTTATGAGTCAATTATTAATGTGAATGATCTTTTAGATTAATGTGAGATTAATTAAGTTAAATGCCTAAATTTTTGGCATTAGTAACTTAAGTGAGTTGATTAAGTCTTATCCATTAGATCTAACTTGAACGTGAGATTAGATCTCAGTTGTTGATCACTTCAAAGTATTGAGATTGTAGCAAGGAAGGTCTTCCATCATCACTATAACGTCCTAGGATGATGGAGGACAATGAAACTTAGGTTGAGTTGATTAATTAAACGATTTCCTAATTCTAACTTAGGAAAATAACTGTTGATGTGTTATAATATTTAGTTGACTTTATTGAGTGACTTAAGTGAAAAATAATTTAAGTTGTGGTCTTTTAATCTTGACCATTGATCTCATCATGAGGGTGAGGGTTGATCTCAACTCTCAATCCTTTTGGAGATTAGGGTTTCACTTACTCAATGAAGAATAAGAGAACAACTTGGCTAAGAGGGCGCACAAGGAGAAGGAGAAATTGATCTACAAAGAGATTGATTGCAGATTTGAGTGTGAGGATTTGTAGGGAGACAAAGGAGGACTCATAAAGGAGATTGGCACACACATCTTCAGCATTGCAGAGGAGTTTATCTCAGATCTGAGGGCCCCCGTACCAGGTGACGCAACACCCACGCAGACAACCGTACGATCTTGCGAAGAGGCTTACGCAGGGGTCTCATCAGGCACGTTTTGGTTCAGGCATTTGCAGAGAGGGGTCGTACAATTGTTGGGGAGGAGTTTGTCTGAGCATTTTGCTCGGTATTTGGCTGGGACAATTTGTATTGTAAGAGAACTCTATATTTCCTTGCTGAATAATAATAAAATCTCAGATCTGTTGCACTAGTTTTCCCATCTTGGGTTTTTTCGGGTACATTTGTCCAAAAACAATTGTACTTGTGATGTGATTGCTGTCTACATTACTTTCAGTTCTTGGACATTTATTTTCTGCTGTTTATTTGTTTTATTTTGAAGAAAACCTTGAATAATCAATTAAAAGTAAATTAATTGGTTTAAAGTGTTTTGGGTTTTGAGAAAATTCACATGGTATCAGAGCAGGACTGTTAAAGAGGTAGTATCACAAGTGGGTTTTGAAGATCCAACATAAATCTGAAGTTTCAAGCACAGATCTAAGGCAACCGTCATCTTCCCTTGCACCTAGGGTTTCAACATAAAAAGAGAAGTAGAGGAAAGGTTTGAGCCGTGAGGGTTTGAACATAACACTTTTAGAAAATGGCCATGAGTTTGAGGGTGGAAGACATGTTACAAGGGGCTCAAAATTACCCCACCTGGAAGGAAAGGATGACTATGATACTAGAAGTCAATGATGTGTCAGAACATGTCAGTGGAAAGGCAACAACTCCCACAGGTGCAGCCGAATTAGTCATTTGGAAGAAAGGTGAGGCTAAGGCAAAGAGCCTGATTCTTGATGGGATAAAGGACCATGTGATCTCACATCTCTCAGGAAAAGTCGAGGCAAAAGATATGTGGAAAACCCTAAGCGACCTCTACCAAAACAAAAATGAAAACAGAGTGATGGCTCTACGCAAGCAATTGCGTGGGACCAAGATGGCCAAAGGTGAGGGTGTAATACCTTATCTTACCAGGATAACTTAGATTAGGGATGAACTTGCAGCAGTCGGTGAAAAGACTGAAGATCCTGAGCTGATGCGTATTGCACTAGATGGCTTTACTAAGTCATGGGACGTTTTTGTCTGTGGTGTGGTAGCTCGGGAGAAGCTCCCTGATTGGTAGTGGTCGTGGGATGATTTTGTGCAAGAAGAGATTAGAATTGGTCAAGCAGGAACATCATCTTCAACTCATGCAGAGGAGGAAGAAGGTTTGGCCCTTGCAAGCAAAGCAAAGGGAAAAAAAAAGAGGAAAGGTGGAAAGAAAAACATTGACTTCTCAAAAGTCAAGTGTTTCCAGTGTCACAAGATGGGTCACTTTGCATCACAGTGTCCATAGAGAAAGAAGAAGCCATAGATGGCAGCTTCAACAACAGTGGATGAGTTTGCCAAGTCATTGGAGGAGGATTTTTGCTTAATAGCTTGTATGTCTAGTACAACTGTTTCAGACATGTGGTTTGTAAACAGTGGTGCATCTTGTCATAGGACAGGGTGCAAAGAGTGGTTTACTAGGCTACATGAGGGAGGCATAAATCTAGTCATTGGGTTAGGGGATAATAGGCGCTACAAGGCATAAGTAGTTGGCACAGTCTCATTTCAAAGGGAGTCCAGGAAACCACTCCTTTTTAGTGATGTGATATATGCTCCAGGGTTGACCAAGAACCTCATCTCAGTCTCTACTCTTGATGATAAGGGATATGAGGTCACTTTCCGTGAAGGAAAGGTGTTCATCAGACCGGGTGGGTTAGGTGAGAAGATGGACAAGATGATTGGGGTTCGAGAGGAGAAGCTCTACAGGTTACAGGTTCAGCTAGGGAGAAAATTAGCGTGTTTCACCACAGATATAGGTGAGTTGTGGCACAGGAGGAAGGCACATATTCATTTTGGTGCTTTGGGGCATTTGAGGGAGGCAGTCATTAGATTGCCTAAGATTATAGTTGAGAGGCATGACCCTTGCAAGGGTTGTGCGTTGGGCAAGTATGCCTGGAAACCCTTTCCATCTAGCGAGCACAGGTCCAAGGGAGTACTGGATCTGATACACTCTGACATATGTCGGCCAATGAGTGTGGAGTCAGTGAGTGGCTCTAGATACTTTTCTTGTTTATTGATGCCTACTCCAGGAAGACCTGGATTTACTTTCTAAAGACCAAGGATGAGGTCTTTGGGAGGTTTCAAGAGTTTAGAGATCTGGTAGAAAACTAGACTGGGAGGAAGATTTGGGTCTTAAGATCAGATAATGGGGGAGAGTACACCTCCAAGGAGTTTGAGGATTATTGCACAACAACCGAGATTAAGAAGGAACTCCTAGTTCCTTACAATCCTCAACAAAATGGAGTGGTCGAGAGAAAGAACATGACAATGGTTGGAGCAACACGAGTTATGATTCATGATCAGGGACTGCCATTGTTCTTATGGGCAGAGGCGAGCAATGCTATAGTATATTTGCAGAATAGGAGTCCCCACAAAGTTTTGGGGAAGGGGACACCCGAGGAGACATTTTCAAGTACTAGGCCAAATATGAGTCATATTTGCATCTGGGGCAGTGTATGTTACTGTCATGTCCCTTTAGAGAAGAGGACAAAGCTGAACCCTACAACGGTGAAGGGGTTACTTGTTGGTTACAATGAGGCTTCCAAAGCCTACAGGATCTATGTGCCTGCACGCAGAAAGGTTATTGTGTGTAGAGACGTACAGTTCGAGGAGGAACGTGTAATGAGGAGATCGAAGGATTTGCCAGCAAGTGAAGAGGATCAACAGGGATAGAGCACAATAGTCTAGGAGCAGGAGGCACAGAGTGAAAACATAGGATCACATGAGCAGACACGGGATACAGGTGTTCAGAGGGAGACTGTTGGATAGCATCATCAGGAGCGAGTTGATGATGAGGATGAACAACATGATGTAGTTCCCCTAGAGTAGATTACTAGGCCACGACCTAAGTGGTACAATTCCACAGTCAGTGGTTCTAGGTTGGCAGGGCTTCTAGAGAGGGACTTTAGACGAAGCAAACCACCATAGAGACTTGGATATATGGCATTGATGACTCGACTCATTGACACTGAGCCTTCTAGTTATGAGAATGCTGCACAACATAAGGTGTGGCAGGAGGCCATGATGGAGGAATATGCCTCCATTATGAAAAATGATGTATGGGAGGTAGTTTCGAGGCTAGAGGATAAAAAGGTGGTTGGATCCAAGTGGATCTTCAAAGTTAAGCATGCAACAAATGGAAGCGTGGACAAGTACAAAGCTCGCTTCATGGCCAAGGGGTTTTCACAGCGAGAGAGTTGATTACGAGGAGACTTTCACTCCAATGGCCAAGTATTCTTCAATCCGAGCAGTCATTTCATTGGCAGTAGAGAAGGGCTGGTGCATTCATCAGATGGACGTGAAGATCGCCTTCCTCAATGGAGTTGTTGAGGAGGAGGTATATGTTGAGCAGCTTGAGGGATTTGAGGTTGACAATAGAGAGACACATGTGTGTAGACTGAGGAGAGCCTTATATGGGTTGAAGAAGGCATCTCGGGCATGGTACTCGAGGATTGACAACTACTTGAGGGAGATGGGCTTCCAACGGAGCGAGGCAGATCCAAACCCGTATTTTCTTGCAGGTAAGGAGCCTCTTATATTGGTACTTTATGTAGATGACCTATTTCTCACTGGAGATGAGCAACTTATAGCAAATTGCAAGCTCAACCTTGCAGTAGAATTTGAAATGAAAGACCTTGGGTTGATGCACTATTTTCTAGGGTTGGAGGTTTGGCAGATGGGTTGTGTTTCTTCCTTGGACATGGGAAGTATGCAGTAGAGATTTTACGCAGATTCAGGATGATGGACTGTAGGCCAATGTCTACACCTCTAGTCACAAATTGGAGGAAGATAGATGTATCAGGTTCGAAGACAATAGACCCCACTGTCTATCGTCAATTGATTGGATGCTCATGTATCTGGTCAATACCCGGCCAAATAACAACTTTGCAGTAAACTCTTTGAGTCAGTTCATGGTGGACCCTCGAAGAGTACATTGGATTGCTACGAAGCATGTGCATGTGCATGGGCTATTGTGTGAGCGCAATGGTGGAGTGACATTAGCAAGTTTTACAGATGCTAATTGGGCAGGATGTGCAGAGGACAGGAAGAGTACTTTAGGTTGTTGCTCCAACATTGGATCGGGCATCATTTCTGGTTCAACAGGAAGCAGAGATCAATGGCATTGAGCTCTGCTGAGGCAGTGTACATGGCAACCAATTTGGTAGCTTGTGAGGCACTGTGGTTAAGGAAGTTACTTTTGGGCTTGTTCAGGCATGAGCTAGAAGATTCTGTGATTCACTGTCACAATCAGAGTTGCATCAAGCTCTATGAGAATCCGGTGTTTCATGATCGTAGAAAGCACATTGATATCATGTATCACTTCATCAGGGATTGTGTATAGAGAGGAGCCGTGAGGCTTGATTACATACAGACTGATGAGCAGATGGAAAACATCTTTACCAAGGCATTGAGTAGATAGAAGTTCGAGAAGTTTAGAGATCAGATGGGGTTGAGACAAAATCCCTTCTTCGCTAAGAGGGAGTGTTGAGATTGTAGCAAGGAAGGTCTTCCATCATCAGTACATCATCCTAGGATGATGGATGACAATGAAACTTAGGCTTACTTTATTAATTAAATGATTTCCTAAGTCTAACTTAGGAAAAGAACTGTTGATGTGTTATAATATTCAGTTGACTTTATTGAGTAACTTTGGAAAAGAACTGTTGATGTGTTATAATATTCAGTTGACTTTATTGAGTAACTTAAGTGAAAAATAATTTAAGTTGTGGTCTTTTAATCTTGACCATTGATCTCATAATGAGGGTGAGGGTTGATCTCAGCTCTCAATCCTTTGGAGATTAGGGTTTCACTTACTCAATGAAGAATAAGAGAATTACTTGGCTAAGAGGGTGCACAATGAGAAGGAGAAATCGATCTACAGAGAGATTGATTGCAGATTTTAGTGTGAAGATTTGTAGGGAGACAGAGGAGGACTCATCAAGGAGATTAGCACACACATCTTTAGCATTGCCGAGGACTTTATCTCAGTTTTGAGGCCCGCTGTACCAGGTGACGCAACACCCACGTAGACAGTCGTACAATCTTGCGCAAAGGCTTACGCAGGGGATCATTAGGCACATTTTGGTTTAGAGATTTGCAGAGAGGGGTCGTACAATTGTTGGGGAGGAGTTTGTCTAAGCATTTTGCTTGGTATTTGGCTGGGCCAATTTGTATTGTAAGAGAACTTTATATTTCCTTGCTGAATAATAATAAAATCTCAGATCTGTTGCATCGGTTTTCCCATCTTGGGTTTTTTCGGGGACATTTGTCCAAAAACAATTGTGTACTTGTGATGTGATTGTTGTCTACTTTACTTTCAGTTCTTGTACATTTATTTTCTACTGTGTATTTATTTTATTGTGAAGAAAACCCTGAATAATGAGTTAAAAGTAAATTAATTGGTTTAAAGCGTACTGGGTTTTGAGAAAATTACATAGAGGAGATCTAGGGTTTTGGATTTAGGGTTAATTTAATGTAATGAAAAGCAACCTAAGTGGATGAGACACACTGAGTGGACAATGAGGAGATCTCATTGAGTGGGTGAAGAGAGTTCATCCAAGTGTGAGTGGGCAGGGCTGAGGAAAGGAGTAAGGGGAAGCAAGGGAGATAGCAACCAGGTGGGCTAGGCTATTGCTGCATTGTATTCCTCTGATGAGCCATTATCCCAGGATTTTAAATTTTAATTAATAAAATCAAACTCAGATCTAGTTTTCCCTTCGGGGTTTTTCCAGGGGTGTTTACCCAGAAATCTTTGTGCAATGTGTTGGTTTCAGTTTTTAAGTTTCCGCTGATTATTTTCGTTAAGTAACCTAGCTGTGCAGTTATTTAATAAAGTGATTTTATTTGGAATAAGTGTTGGGTGCTAGGTTCAGAAATTAGCATTATTCTGGATACTGTTGAACCTTTGGTGAAGGATACATACTACTAATTGAGGAGAAGCTGACTAGAACCAACAAGCAAGCATGAGCTGTAAAAAGTTGGATGAGAATTACAGTTGCCTTAACCTAGCAAGTAGTACCGGGAGGATGAACTTCGGCCTTAGACAACTAATTGACCAAACAGATGCCAATTTCCGGATGAACTTATATCAGTTGCAGAAGTCTTGAATATTCATAATTGAAACATTTTCCAATATCACAGACATTTGTAATTCGAATTAGGGGTTCAGAAGCATAGATAGGCATGAGTGTCCAAAGGATTTGGAAGTAAAAGGGCAGATAGATGTAATTAGATATTCTTCTTTGTAAATTTGATAGACCTCTGAGAAGCCACTGTGCATGACTGAGGTGTGAAAGCCTTGAAAATGTAATTCACACTATTAATATTAGTTTGCACCCTTCAGTTGCTTTTGGAATCAGTGAAATCTGGTAGATGTGACTGATTGTTCTGTATTAGAGCACTCACATTCCCTAAATGAATTCCCGATTCGTCGAGAGTCAGGTGATACTGATTCTTCATAAGCTTCAAGTCTACAATATAGCGTACTACATCTGATATGCTTTCTCTTATTCTTGCTTGATGGAGCAAGTGAGGGATTGTGGTGTCATGTTTGGATGGCTTGAGAATGTACATCATGACGGCGTGCAATTGATAGGCAGCACTAAAGGATTCACAATGGGCAGTCAATTCGAGCAGCATAGGCATTTAGATCTTTGGCTGCCAATTGATAAGAAAAGTAAATTATAATTCATAAAATCGGCCAGGCAACGAAGATCTGACCAAGGAGCTTCAGGACAGTAAATTTGGATTAAGCTGTGGTCAGTGTCCCTGCTGCTGATATTGTTAACCATACTCAAGGAAAACAGTCACCTTGGAGATATTTCTTTGTTGCAGGTGCCTTGCATGATGGGTTCTATTTGTTTTTATGTATGTGTTGGGGACTAATCATAACTTAAGGTAGATTAGCATATTTTCAGCAGGGGCCATTCTGTAAAAAATATAGGTAGAGGGATTCTTGGAGTTAGGAGTGCTAACTGTATGCAATGTAACCGTATCTCCTATATAATATTTTTGTTTCCAAGGAAATAATCTCACCCCATCATCATACACTTGAGCAAAGAATGGGGGTGCTGGTACCAGGCCAGCCTTCATGGAGCTCTCCCCCTTCTTCCTTGGAATTTCTGGATGGAAGGCGGATTTGACCACCAGTGACATAGGGGCTGGTAACCCCAAAGGACCTGATGAGATTTGATTCTGAGACCTCTGTGGACTTAGCACAAGAGCATCTACCAATCAAGCTAATCCTTGAGGCTTATATCTTATATGTAATAATAAATATACATCAGCATACTTTAACTTAACAAAAGAAAGGAAACATAGACACCAGCAGCTTATTACATTAATACAAACATAGATGACAATAGTAGCAGTGAGATCTTGAGCTGCAAGTTATTAAGAAAAATGAGATTATCATAGACTCTAGCAGCGTGCGGTACATCATTTCAACTCAGGGTGAAGAATATTGAATATAAGTGCTAGAACTCTTTATTAGAATTTAGAAGACATTGGAGCAGGACCTGATTCTGACATGTTTGAATGATGGGACAACATCCTCAAACAATTCTAATTTCTAATCATTGTATTGCTCAAAGTGCCTACTGAGCTACTTATTTTATCAACCCGAGGAGTGGGATAGTTGTGGTAGGCACATTATTGAAGATGAAATTTTGTTATTACAGTGCTCCGCTATATTTTTGTACTATTCCTTATAATTTTTGTTAGAAATTCTAACATTGAGAGGCACCTTTCTGCTTTTCTGATATGGGAAGGATATATTCATAATCAATATGTGTTGATCCCGATTGCTTACAGCTTTACAGGAAATGTTGAAGTATTGATGTAGAACTGTGGGAGTGGAGGTAGCAAAATTAGTTTGGACTAATGTTGTATTCAACGGACTTTTAAAATCAAAACTGAGATCATTGAACTTTTAGAACTTTTCCTTAGTGTTCATGCTCATCTAAACTTTGAATGGTTGATTACATGGTTACATTAATACAGGTTCTGTCATTGGGTTTCAGATGTCTTTTGGATTTTCAAGTACATTATGTTATTCTTTTAATAAATACTTCATGTATGAGGATTTAGTGCCCAAGTCCTTGCAGAACTGATGTATTTTTTTTACTTTATAGGTCTTGTGCAAATACATACCAACAAAACAATGATTTGGCAGCTTCAGCTTTGGCTTACAAATGCATGGCAGTGGCACGTATGCGTGTGGTACTTGCTAAAAATGTAGGCATAAGAAGAGATCAACAGGAACTGCAAGTAGCTTTTCAGATGACTCCACTTGGTAAGCAGGCATTAGTGTAAAGTTTAAACTTATTCTGTTATGACATGCATTGATTTATTACTGCAAAATGTCAATCGGCATAGTTTTGAAATTTTGACAATATATCGGCTGACAAACAAGTCCATGTAGTAGTTGGGCATGGCTGAAAAGTGTTATAGTAAAGCTTTTTCTCATACTGCTTGAATGCTCATCACAGTTTGTTCCATATGTGCATTTTAGTTCTAATTAAAGAAATGCTTTAGCCTTTATTCCATGCAAACATACTGGGTATGATAATAGAAAACATGAACAGGAGAATAGAAGAGCTCTTCGAAATACTCTTGGATGTATTTAAATTTTTACTATTTGGTATTACCATCCACAAATAATTTCTTTGTCTCTACAGTTTTAGATCTTGACGTTGTTATGATGTTTAATCTTAGATTTCGTTGAAACATGGTGCCCATCTGCATCAAAAGTTTGGCATTTTAGGTCTTTTTTTCCAAAGAAAAAAATCTTCCCTTCTATTCATAGGGAGAATGGAAATTAAACTCCTCAGGTGCTTTCAAACACTTAACAGAAAAATTACAGCAAAAAGATCTAAACCTTTTATCCCATACATTCTTATATCCCCATCTAAGCTGTGTTAAGTTTTGAGCTATTATTTCTTTTCAATTTACTAGATAACCATAGCATAGGTAGGATCACTGAGAGAAACACAATCACAAGATGCACATCATTTATCTTGGGAAACCCTCATGGGGGAGAAAACCCAGCAAAACTTCCTTAATATAGATAGCCAATACAATGCCAAGACAATAAACCAAAACACTAGAGAATATCCAACTCTGAGCAATGCGCCTCTCTCTTCCTTCTTCTCCCAACTGCAGCTACCAAACTTGCGCACTTGATGAGTGAATGAGTGAGTGTACAAATGAGGCGCTAGCCTCCTTTATTTGTACTAGCTGGCAGGCGTTGGAAAGGTGTCTCTTCACTGGGCAGGGCCGACTTCTCTTCTTAGTGGTTAAAACCACTTTAATTAGGCCTGGTGGCTGACTTCTTGATTTGCATAATATAATTAGGGTTTGACCAATCTGCAAAAGGGGATTTGGTAAAGTACAAGGCCTTGACATGATCAATCCACAAAAGGGGATGGATCAGATGAATAATAACTCAATAATAAATAGAATACTCTTTGCAGTTACAATATTTCAACACTCCCCCTTAACAAGAAGGGTATTTATTCTACAACATCATCGGGAGAGAGAGAGGGTAGCAACATCAACAACATCTGGAACATTCACTGGCATATCTATAAATCATCGGAAGTTTTTCTCATCATCCACAACAAGGAGCTGGAATGGCATCATCATCATCTGCATCAATATGGATTAGTATAACACTAATACATCATCATCATCAATAACAACTCAAGGCTGATACAACATCACAACACGAAGGTTGGAGCATCATCAACATCATCACTAAGCTGGAAATCTTCAACATGACGCTGGCATCTCATCAACATCAACACTAAGCTGGAAATCTTCAGCATGAGGCTGGCATCTCAACAACATCAACACGAGGCTGGCATCACAACAACATCAACACGAAGCTAGAAATCTTCAGCATGAAGCTGGCATCTCGACAACATCAACACAAGGCTGGAAATCTTCAACACGAAGCTGGCATCTCATCAACATCAACACTAAGCTGGAAATCTTCAGCATGAAGCTGACATCTCATCAACATCAACATGAAGCTGGAAATCTTCAGCACGAGGCTGACATCTCAACAACATCAACACGAAGCTGGAAATCTTCAGCACGAGGTTGGCATCACAACAACATCAACACGAAGCTGGCATCTCAAAAACATCAACACAAGGCTGGAAATCTTCAGCCCGAGGCTGGCATCACAACAACATCACAACACAAGGCTGGAAATCTTCAGCATGAAGCTGACATCACAACAACATCAACACAAGGCTAGAAATCTTCAGCACAAGGCTGACATCAACACTACTCCCCCTTTCGAGGGAGGTCCTTTCAGACTACACCAAGCTTGTCTCGAAAGTGCTCAAACTTTACACAAGACAGAGGCTTGGTCAACACATTTGCAAGCTATTCATTTGTGCCAACATAATGGGGCTTTATAGCTCCTCTTTGCATCATATCATGAATGAAGTGATATCGGATCTCTATGTGCTTTGACTCATCATGGAACACATCATCTTTATACAACTCTGGTTATCACATAGGATCACGATGGCTTCCATTTCCAGATCAAATAGATATGTCAACAACATCCGAAGTCATATGGCTTCACAACTGGTGGAACATGTAGCTATATATTCCACTTTTGTCATGCTGAGAGCAATACTTGATTGCTTCCTACTCTGCCATGAGATCATGGTTGACCCCAGACTGAAACAACATACCGAGGTGCCCTTTCTATCAAAGACACTTCCAGCGCAATATGAATCGGTATATCCACTCAGTTTGAAGTCACGATCTCCATTATAATTGAGACCAAAATCCAACGCACCCTTAAGGTATCTCATCACATGTTTTGCAACAACTAGGTGAACATGTTTGGGTTCTACCAGAAATTGACTCAAGGTGTTCACAACAAAACATGTATATGACTTGGTGTTCATTAGATACATCAACGATCCAATGATCTTTCTGCACAACGTAGTCAACCAACTTTGACGAAGTATCAACCATGAGCTTCAACTTAGTTTCCATGGGTGTGTTCATGGATTTTCACTCCCAACATATCAAACCTCTTCAGTATTTCAACTGCATACTTCCCTTGGTTAAGGAAGATATTCTCTAGGCTTTGTCAAACTTCAAGACCTTAGAGATTATGCATCAGGCTTAGTTCTTTCATCTCAAATTCTGCAGTGAGCTTCTTCTGACAATTTTGTGATGAGATTTTCTTCTCTAGTCAAGAATACATCATCTACATATAGTAGCAACATCACTGGCTCATCATTCATAACCATGAGGTAAAGGTCAGAATCAACTTTTACTCTTGGTAAAGCCCAAGATTGTTAGGAAACTGTCAATTCTGCCATATCAAGCTCTAGGAGCTTGCTGTACAGAGCTTTCTTCAACCTGTAGACCTGAGTCTTTCTGTCTTGCACAATCGTGTGCTAGCTCTATGTGCTTTCTGCAAAGCACTATCCGTCTCACTGCCTGAGAGTATGTCTTCTCCTCTTTCTGCAATTGTTCCTTTTGGAACTGGGACTCTGCACTTTCATCTGCTCTGAAGCTGAGAATGGTTGCTCCATTCTGACTATGACTGCTGAAATCTGAGAGTAGCTCCTCTACTTCATCACAACAACAACTTCATCTGAAATTGAGAGTGGCTCATTAACTGATACTGAAGGTAGCTCTTCTTCTTTCATGGAGGTAACTTTATCTTTTATTGTAGTCATGTCTCCATGACCCAACTAATGTACTACACCAACTGCCACTCAATTTTAAATATGCGGATTGCTCCCCCTGCATCTCATACTATATATGAATCATGGTTTTTCTGGTTGTCTTCATGAATACTGAGACTATTTCTTCAATTATTGGAGTACGTGTCTCGTCATAGTCTTCTCCCTCTTGCTGGGAGAATCTTCTGGACACACATCAGGCTTTGTACATCTGCAACATGCTTGATCTGTTAGATCAATCTTGGAAGTCAATATTGACTTCTCTTCTAGTCTCACGGAAAAATCCATATCCTAGTCTTTCTGATTGTTTTCCTTCTCTGTCACTGAAACAAGGGAATCTTCCCAGGAGATTTCATATCTCCTAGAAGTTTCTCAAGCTACAATCTAGTCTTCTCATGGCATCTGTCTCCCAGTCTTGGAAGTTGTCTCTTCATTTGATCCTTTCTGAGATCAGGCTTACTCTTGATTTCTTTTGAGTCTACCAGGACTTCATCATCTCCTACAGGATGTACTTGGTGTTGAATACCAAGTCTTAATATGAAAAGCTGAGTTAGACTTCAAATGAGTTCAACTTCCTGTTAAGGTGGCTTCATTATTCTTTGAACAAGTCTATTGTGAGTTCTTGTTCTAATGTTTGGTCATCTTTAGAGCCTTTTGCTCCTTATAATCAATCTTCATATGAGATACCTTGGATCTCAAAAATAGCTTCTTCTTCATCTTCTTTGGTACATGGATGTATACCGTCATGTACATGACTTGGGTAGTCAGCTTCATGACTCATCTAATCTGTTGCCTTCTGTAACCTTCACTATAGCTTCCTCAGGGTTATCACCTGTGACCAAAAACAACAGGCAAGAATAATACTCTTTTGATAATAGTAATAAAACAATAGCACGAATAATCGTCACAGTAGCTCCTTTAGAGCTATCACTTGTGACCTGCCTGAAACAAAGATAAAAAATAAGAGATACAATACGAAACGAGATCAACACTCTTCCAGTGTTGTGATCAAACATTCCTCCATGGTAACTTGGAACTAACACAAGAAGTTTCTCCTAGAGGAGATGTTAGTTGTATCTTGGTAAATTATTACATTAAGCATAATATGCTCACAAGCTACCAAGCATAATACTTTTCAAAGACTGCTACCTCAACTATAGTGTTTACTTGTAATGGGGTAGTTATCAACTTAATTAATCAAATCTGGAACCTTGAGTCTTGTTCTCAAGAATGAGTATGTTGCTTTTCTACCAAGTCTCCTTCACTCAAGATGACAAGTGCTTTCTTCAACCTGTCATCTGTACTAGACAATATGCTATCTTGATAGAAGGTTGGGTTAGAGAATAAACTCTATGATCTCAACTTTAATCAATCTAATACCTTGACTTTAATTTTGACCAAAGTTTAGTATGAAGGTCATAGGTTCAACATGCAACCTAGATCAAAATAATGTCATAACAAATAGATGCATATCAGAATAATCAAACCTGGGTTTCATTCTTCCTTTGAATGTGTTGGATCTGAGATCCTTCTGGATCTATGGCAAGAGATCCCTTCTCGCAAATACCTTTTAAAGCTGAACAATTTAAACATATGTGAGTACATACCTCTGATAGTAGTGGTACCATTTGGTAGCAGCGGTAATAATTACCAACCCTTTAAAAACTTCGAGGGTGACTGTAACTGATACTGCAACTGCAATTGATACTACAACTGCAATTGATTCTGAAACTGCAACGGCAATTGATTCTGAAACTGCAACTGCAACTTGGGGTTTTATGAGAAAACCCTAATTTTTCAAATTTCAAATTTTGAAATTCTGATCCAGGGACTAGATGCGCTGGGCTGAGGTGAGTTTGCTGGAGTTGTTATATTTCAAAAATTTTAAGTTTTTCCCCTTGAAACTTGACCTGTGGAAATCTGGACTGGTACTGGTTTTGGTTTCCTGGTTTTTCTGGTACTTATGGTTTTCTGGTACCAGTCAAAACTAGGGTTTGACTTTTTGGAGGATCTATCCATTGAAAAGGTGCGCTCAAGCTGCCAAAAGATTCACTAGGGTAGGGCACACTTTTCTAGATGGTTTTTAGGCAAAAAATCCTCTCCAACAAAAAGCCCTAATTTTCTTGTACGACAACAATGACGTTTTTGCTTATCCAATGAAAGGTGCTCTCTTCAGCTTAGCTCTGATACCATGTTAAGTTTTGAGCTATTATTAGGTTTCTTTTCAATTTACTAGATAACCATAGCATAGGTAGGATCAATGAGAGAAACACAATCACAAGATACACAACATTTATCCTGGGAAACCCTCATGGGGGAGAAAACCCAGCAAAACTTCCTTAATATAGATAGCCAAGACAATGCCAAGACAATAAACCAAAACACTAGAGAATATCCAACACTGAGCAATGTGCCTCTCTCCCTTCTTCTCCCAACTGCAGCTACCAAATTTGCGCACTTGATGAGTGAATTAGTGAGTGTACAAATGAGGTGCTAGCCTCCTTTATTTATACTAGCCAGCAGGTGCTGGAAAGGTGTCTCTTCATTGTGCAGGGCTGACTTCTCTTCTTAGTGGTTAAAACCACTTTAATTAGGCCTAGGGGTTGACTTCTTGATTTGCATAATATAATTAGGGTTTGATCAATCCGCAAAAGGGGATTTGGTCAAGTACAAAGCCCGACATGATCAATCCACAAAAGGGGATTGATCAGATGGATAATAACTCAATAATAAATAGAATACTCTTTGCAGTTACAATATTTCAACAAGCTGCCATAAGAATCACTCTTTATATTAATCATATTTCACCTCATATAAGTATTGGATCTTTTAGCTACTTCAAAAAAGGACTAAACACTGATCTTTCTAAGAAAATGTCTCATATACCTAAGCAAAAAATATGAGCTACAGAAACTCTGTGACCAACATACAGACTTCCCAGCAAATCCTAAAGACCAGATATCTGGAATGAACAGCAAGGAGATATCATATCAGAAATTTGTTAGAGAGGGGGTAGTGACTCCCCCCTAAACTCCTCCACAGCCATATAGCACCATCCGCCAGCATTAGGAGTCTGCTATGATGTTCAATTCCCTATAAACATGGGTGAAAGAATAAACAAATGAATCTGCAACCTCTTTAAGATGGTCCCCAATTGGCTTGACAATTTTTCTGGTGATGTGGGTTACTGGGACGAGCAAGCAGATTCAAGGGGACATTATAGTGGCATCCAACCATGTCCCAAGTGAATTTGTGAAGGGTTGACGTTTCCTGCATATTCTTTGGGTGATGTTACTAATTGTCTTTTTGAGGTTGGTGTATATTTAGGATGGGTTGAAGCTCGAACTATGGTGATGGGTGAATTTTATTGTGACAGTGCACCATTCACACACAAACACTTGCATGTAGGTCCATGTGTTCATGAATGACTTCTACTACTACAATTTCATTCTAGGACATGTATTAGTTATTTGATAGTTTCCTGTGTGCAGGTGAGTCCCCTTCTTCATCGGCATCAGATGTGGACAACTTGAATAACCATGTCCTGATGGAGAAAGATCCTTTCATAAATCCAGTAAAGGGAGTTGGATCTCTACCATCATCTGGCAATCATGTGACTGTTGCTCGAAGTCATCAACTTGTTAGCCGCTTATTACAACATGTAAGTGGAAGAATACATTGGACAATTTTATTTATGAAATGCAAGGTTTAAAATATTAAAGTCGCAATGTGATATAAAGTTGAGCATCTATTTTGTTATGTGCTGATTTTTGGTGCAATGCAAACTCTCTTATTGCTGTTCTTGTAATTTGTAATCTCATATCATCATGTACATATTGCTTTGTGTAAACTTGAAGGACTTTTCTTAGTTGAAAATTTCACCAATAGCTAAACAGAAATTGTTGTTGAACTGCAGACATCGGATGTTAATTCAGCTTTAGAGGCTTTTGCAAAAGCCAATAGTGCTTTTGCTGCTCTCAGGGATTCCAAATATGGAGCAGAGGAAATATCTGCATTGAAAAAAGTCATTGATTTTAGCTTTCATGATGTGGATGAATTGCTTCATCTTGTACTGCTTGCTATGAAAGCAATAGATCATTAAGCTGATGTCTGTAACACCAACCCTTGTTAATATGGATTTGTTTCACCTCAGTGTTCTTCAGGTGAGCGGAGCACTAGTTTGGGAAGCATTATTGGTATATTCATTTGGGGCACTTAGACATGCAATGTGTTGTCACCATAAATTATGTATCTAGTTTCACTATGTGTAACTTATTTTTTGAGGTTTAATAAACTTTAGGGACATGCAAGTAGGCAGGCATTTTGACCTTAAGTGGTAAAACACATTCATTCTAGATTTGTACTATTGAGAGTTTAGGCCAACTTCAATGGATTGATCTAAAATAGGGTGCAACCTTTCACATGGATGGCAAAATTTTCAATCTTTATATGTTCTTTTTGAGTCTTTCTTTATTCATCTTCGAAATGCAGCTCAGTTTATAGAGAGAATGATTGGATTAAGCATCTCTAATTGCTGTTTTTCATATTCAGATATCTAAATTTGGAGCCTGTAGAATTTGACTTCCACTGCTTGCAATTTTTGGAAGAGATTGATTGGCAAATTTGGCAAAAGGGTTATGAATTCCAACCATGACAACCTTATGATACAGGGAAGCCACAAATGTCAACTAGCCTAATTTTATCAATGTATCGGTAATGTTGTTTCTGGGCCAACGACATCTGGACTAGGTATGTATCTCAGCCCTCAAAGCATTTTTTAATGTTGCATGGATTAGACATTGGTTATTTATTACCGCTTCCTTTGTATGACAGGTCTTTTAGATATGTCCATTCCTCCAGAAAGCTGGATACTTTATGCCATACCAATATATGGACATTTATGCAATTAAAACATTCAACTACCAACAAATGTGAATATCAGCAAGCTTTATGATTTTCGGGGATTGGTTGTTGGGTGGTCTCTGCTCTAGTGCGCTGTTAAAATCACAAATTGTACACTCTAGCTCTGAGTCCATGCCATGTATGGGTATGCTGGACATGAGCATGTTATGTAGTGGCAAGACTTGGATGTTTACCACAAATGTTGATATGTGCAGTAGCAGGCATGTTATATAGTATGAGGTCATGATCTTTGGTGTCTATTGAGCAGAAAGTACATAGGTGCACTTTGGAAAATAAGTACATAAATTGTATTTATATTCGAACTGTCTGTGTTTGAATGGGTTATAAGTTGACCCAATGAACCTCACAATTACAATAAAAATAAATTAAATAAGAATTGGTGGGCTGGGCTGTACTTTGAGAAGGGTACTCAAGTAGAATTGAGAAGGGTACTCAAGTAGAATTGTAAGGCTTTTCCTGCCTTGTTCTGGATACATTATAAATACAAAGATAGTGATTTTTTTACTTCTGTCCCTGGAAACAACTTTAGTTTTGAGTTTGTTAAGCTGTGCTATTTCTGGTCAACACAAGCCACATTACAAAGTTTTTCTCCCTGTTTAAACATTAATGTTCAACAAGGATGTACTTCGAGAAGGGTACTCAAGTAGAATTGTGAGGCGTTTCCTGCCTTGTTCTGGACGCATTATAAATACAAATATATTAATTTATTTCATTTCTGTCCCTGAAAACAACTCTAGTTTTGAGTTTGTTAAGTTGTGCTATATCTGGTCAACACAAATCCCATCACAAAGTTTTTCTTCCAGTTTAAACATTGATGTTCAACAAGTCCTTGCTTGATACATTTGTGTTGTAACTTTGGTCAAATAGAAATGTTTATTTTGGTTGAATGTATATAGTGTTATCTAATTAAGGGAATATCAAAACCAGTTATACGATATTATAGAGAAGCAGTTGTTATAAAGGCACCGGAGGATTTGCCAAGTAGAAGAATGAGATAGAGCCATTGATTTTCATGCCGCATCGTAACAAAGGTTAACTGCCCTGAAGAATTTCAAGATATTTAATCTCTGCACCATCGATTTCTTCAAAGGTTCTCTCATTATATTATCCATTAGTTTGGCAATCATATTATATTGACAAGTTCATTTTTTCTCCCTGTTTAAACATTGATGTTAACAAGTCTGCCTGATACATTTGTTTTGAAACTTTTGGGCGAATATGAATGTTTATTTTGGTTGAAGGTATATAGTGTTGCTTACTTGTTATATTGTGTTGCTCAAGCCAAGTAAGGGATTTTTTTTTGTTTATATATTTAATTAGTCGCAGCACCCCATGCCTTGAGTTGGACTAGTCTACCAGCATACTCTGGAATCACTGTTCAGCAAGCTTTCATTAACATGGAGCTGACAACAAACACACCCGGACTGCACCTGATCCAAGGAGTCTGGTGGTGTAACTGTGGACCTGGTTTAGCATCTGAAGGGGGTAATTGAGGGCATTTGAGGGTTTGCTCATTGTTGAAAAAGTCGACGAGGGTCTGGAAAAAATCGTTCCGACAAAAGTCAGAAAAAAGTCTGCAAAAAATCAGAAAACCACGACAAACATTAAAAAATACAAAATATATTCATTTTTTTCAAAATTTTAAACATATAAAGCAACAACACTAGGTAAACACATTGGCACATAAATATGGATAAACCACTAATATATATGTAGTGGATGCCAAATAAAAAATTATACATCAAAGTCGATATTGGATGCTGAAGGGCCAGAAGTTAGAAGTTAGAACCAATACGAAATGACATCACATATATAATTATAAAATGGATCTCATCATCATTAGGTAGATGTTTGATGCACAATGGAAAATGAAACAAAACTAGTATCTAGCTATTTAATATCAATGCCCTCTCCCCCTTTTATGGGAAAAGAGAATGGATTGTTTGTCAGCCCTGCCCCTGACAATAGAAGACCTTGATTTTGATAGTGGATGACCACTGCTGTGTGTAGGAGTAGGTGTATCAATAAGTGTAAAAGGTTGTGCTGATGCTAGCACATCACCCTCCATGATGTCTTCAAGCTGCTGTTGCTCCTCCTCCCCTTGTTGCTCCTCCATCCTCCATGATAGGCATCTCAGCCTCCACCCTCCACTTAGATAATACATCAATATTGTCCAAGGAAATGGCATCCACATCCGATGTTCTATCCATTTGCTTCAACCATAGTTGGAGATTGTAATGGACATACACAATGTCATTGAGACGTGAGAACTCCAACTTGTAAGAGGGTCATAAATTTTTTAATGAGTTTTAACTTTTGAGGGTCATAGATTCATAAATTTACAAATTACAATAAATGTAATTGTTCATAAGTTTTAACATGGTGTGTTTCTTTGAGTGTATTTTTTCAAATACACTCCAATTGCGTTCACATCTCGAAGAGGTACAGGTTTGACTCAGGATTTAGATGACAAATCTCTGTAAATTTGGTGCCTTTGCACCATAGTTTCGCCACCAAATATCTACAACAAATAAGAAAGAAAGAAAACATAATTAAAATTTAAAATGAATTTTAAAATTTAAAATACATAATTGAAATTTGAATTTTGAAAACATAAAGTTTTAAGTTGAGTTGTCTTCTAAATTCTAATGACTTACGTGGCATCAAAGCGGTCCTTCCAACATCTTCATAGCCAAATAGTTCGGTACCAACTTGATACATCTCTATATCGCGATTAATATCGAGGTGAATCACGACGTCAGGTACCATCATTTGAAGACAAGTATGGAGCCCTTCTATCACCTCACCATCAAAAACAAAGTTGCATTTGTAGGAAAATGCGGGGTTGAGGAAAACTATTGCTGCATGAATGGGTCGATGGAGCATCTTGGTCCATCGAGTATCAATTAAATCCCATAATAACATCTGTCTATGAAACCCGTGGCTACCCTTGCCCACATAATAAGCCCATATAGCTTCTTTGGCCCTATCCATGGCCTCATACAAATAGCCCATTGCGGGCTTATCATTATCAACCAATCTCATAACCTTTAGCAAATGTTTGCTCATTGAGCACACCTCTGCCAATGCTTTTTAGAAGGAGTCGTTGTACACCAATTTGGCAATGGATTTCCCATCCTCTCTCCTACTATATGTAGAATCTCGCCACTCATCACAAACAAACATTTGCTTCAACTCAAATTGACATCGAAGCAAAAACTGAAGAGTAATGAAGTTGGTGGAAAAACAAGTGATTGCATGACATCGCAAGTCCTTGTTTTTGGTGTGTCTCCTCATGAGGCTAAGAACGGAAATATGGTTATATATGAACTTGGGGACGCTCTTAGCCTAATCAATCACCTCCTTGATGAAGGAGGTTTTCCCCATATCCTTGAGAAACAAATCAATACAGTGTGCAACGCATGGAGTCCAAAACAATGAACGATACCTCTCCATAAGCAACCTACCATCAACTACATAATTAGCTGTATTATCTATTATGATTTGCACCACATTATCAAATCGATCTCCTGGATGAATGCGTCCATTGTTGTTGGCTGCAGCTTCATGAGACATTCTCCTCTGGATTGAGTTGAGACGATCTGTATGAGAGGGCCCATGTAATGGGTGTGTCACTCTCTTCTGGATTGAGTTGAAATGATGTGTGCCCATGTGATGGGTGTGCGTCAAACTCTGGACTGAGTTGTGATGACGTGTGGTTTCTTGTCTACTCCTCTGGACTGAGTTGAGATGACTTGAGATGGTCTCCTGCCTTGTACTCCTATGGACTTAGTTGAGTCGGCTTGAGATGGCTCTCCAAATGGTACTCCTATGGACTTAGTTGAGTTGATCTGTTGAGAGTGACGCCCATGTGGCTGAGCATAGGTGGACGTGTCCCTAGTGGCTGAGCACTAGAGGATGTGTGAGATCCTTGCTATACTGTCTAAGAGTACGATTTGTTGTAACCCTAATTTGTGTTGTAAAGGGTACAAGTCGGCCCCACCATGTAAAATATAGTTAATATTGTGTAATGATTAATTATATTTTTCAGTTGTATAGATCGATCCTATTGTGCCAATAGACACACCTATTGTTGTGTCAGGTCTTGTATATATGAGTAGATCCCCATTGTGGATCACTCATTCACACTTAATTGTAACATTCTCTCAAGCTAAGTGTACGATTGAAGTGCACACTTCTCTTAGGCGCAAGTTTCAAGGTCATAAAAGCACCCTCTTATGTGCATTAGGGTTTCATGGTGTGGGGGATCTTCTCCTGAATCTATAGCAAAGGATTGTTGGGTTTTTCCCTTGATTGAGAAGGATTTTCCCAAGATAACTTCCTGTATTCTTGAGGTTACTACAACTATTGTGTATGGTATTGCTGCATTTTTTATGGTTCAAGTACATGCTAAATTGAAATAAACTACATGTGCATGAGCTAAGCATTAAAATTCAACATGGTATCAGAGCAGAGTTCCTGAAGAGCCATTGCACAAGCTATTTAAGCCAGCCAACACCTTGTTGCCACAACTGGAAAAACAACCCCTTCCTTGTCAAGCTAGTTTTAGCTCTTTCCCTTGAGCGTTTGGCCTAATTTTTGCACATGAGTGTACAACCTAGTCCAATGCACCTCCAACAACTCTCAGATTGCAAATCAGCGAAAATTTGATTTTTGGCCCTAGGGTTTCTACAAAATCTCGGTCTTAGGGTTTCTGTAGCTTGTTGAAGGATTTTTGCAACACATTGGGGTTCCCTTCACTATCTAAGGCTTATTGTTGGCAGTCATAAGTCCAACGAAACCTAGGGTTTCTAGCCTATCCTAGACGTTAGGTTTCCTAGCCTAACCATTAGGGTTTGTGATGAATATGCTTGATTGATCAAACAACTTTTGCTCCTGGAAATCAAGACTACAAATCACTCTAGAAGAGGATGACCTATTCAGTTTAATTGAAAAGATTGTACTAGACACTGCAACCGATGAAGAGAACGCTGACTAGAAGGCAGACGATGTCAAAGCAAGATAGATAATCATCTATTCAGTGAGAGATCATCTACTACCTCGTATTGCTACCTTGAAAACAACTTATGAGATGTATGGTGCATTAAAGAAGATGTTTGAGAGAAACAACACAAACAAAGCCCTTACATTGAAGCACCAACTTCAAAATATCAAGATGACGAAAGTTGAAAACATTGCCACTTTCTTCATGAGGATCTTAGATATTAGAGATCAACTAGGTGCCATTGGAGAAACCATATCAGACAAAGAACTTGTCATGACTACTCTCAATGCCCTTCCAAGACATTGGGAACCATTTCTTCAAAGTATCAGTGGAAGAGCATATCTACCTGAGTTTGATCGTCTATGGACATATTGCACTCAGGAGGAAACCTGACTTATAGCCAAAGGAGTGCAAGACTCTCATCATGATGACAATCAAGCTCTTGCTTCTCATACAAAGAGAGGAAGAAGAAATAGAAGAAGTTTCAACAAATCATTCAAAGACAAGAAAACTTTAGCAGCTTCAGGTCATGAACACATAAAAGACAATTCAAAGATTCAATGTTTTAGATGTGACAAGTATGGACACATTATGAGAGATTGTCCTGCTAGGAAGAAAGGAAGACAACATGCATCCACTGTCGATGTTGATCCAAAACCACATCAGAGAGATGAAGACATAAAAGATGAAGCATTCTTCTTCATATCAACACTCTCAGGTACAATTCCTACTGATAGTGATGTTTGGCTGATCGACAATGGTGCTTCCAAACACATGACTGTATATAGAGAACAATTGACAGATCTTGTAGAGAAAGAATCTCGTCTACATGTTGTACTTGGTGATATTCCCAAATATACTATGAAGGGAGTTGGATCTTCTACTTTCCAACTAGACTCCGACATTCCACTACAATTAAGTGAGGTACTATATGTACCCAGGATGAAAATGAACCTTGTCTCTATTTTTGCCTTAGAAGATAAAGGCTACAAGGTTACTTTCTTAGAAGGAAAAGTTCTTGCATGGCACAAGAACTCACACATGGATTCTGCCCGAGTCATTGGTGTTCGAGAAAACAACTTATATAGATTGACTTTCCGACCAGTCCATGCCTCGTTACACGATACTATCATCCTGAGCGAGCTATGGCATAAAAGACTTGCTCATATACATTATAGATCCCTTCCCGCTCTAGGGAAGATGGTAACAAGCCTTCCAGAGATACATATTCAACATGATGGCATTTGCAGAGGTTGTTCCCTTGGCAAGAATGTCAAGGGGTCATTTCCAAGCAGTGACAGTAGATCCAAGGGGATCTCGGACTTGATACATTCAGATGTCTGTGGACCCATGAGTGTTGCTTCCTTGAGCGGATATTTGTACTATGTGCTCTTCATCGATGATCACTCCCGAAAGACGTGGATTTACTTCTTGAAAACCAAGGATGGAGTCCTTGTGAGATTTCAAGAGTTTAGAGCTCAGGTTGAGAACCTGACCGGAAGGAAGATTAAGGTGCTGAGATCATATAATGGAGGAGAGTGCACCTCTAGGGATTTCAATGATTTCTGTATTGAGACAGGGATCAAGCGGGAGTATACTGTTCCTTATAATCCTCAGCATAATGTGGTTGCAGAGAGGTGTTAATGTTTATGCCATTATTATAGTTCTTTGCATTTCAATAGATAAGAGCAATATAAGAACAAGATCACTGAGAAATACACATTCACAAGAGACACATCATTTATCTTGGGAAACCCTCTAGGGGAAGAAAACCCAACAAAAACTTCCTTATCATAAATTGCTAATACAATGTTCAAGAGATAACTCAAACCAATACAGATAGTCCTTTCCAAGAGATGCGCCACTCTTCTCCTTCTCTCTCACTGGTAAGTTGCAGCTTGCCTCTCAAGAATGAGCAAGTGTGTTGTGTGATAAAATGAGGCGCTAGCCTCTCTATATATACAAGACTGGCACGTGTGAAGGGTCTTCACTGGCAGGGCCGACCTCTCACTCTGGGTGGGTAAACCCACCTTTAATTTA
>ML800759.1:32073-49302 GCA_009831015.1 Picea engelmannii
CATTTCGTCCTCTTTCTATGAAAACACTGCCCTGACCAATTTGCAAGAAATTTATTATACCTCGCTTGCTGAATCAGTTGTGGTTTGGACATTTGAGATGTTTTAGCTTTCTGGGTTGCTTACTCGCCCAATGCCTGAATCCATCCAGGGGAATAAATGTTAATAAATTATCCTATGGCGAGAATACTAAGAGATCCATACATACTTGGAATGTAATTTGGTTTGATCATTTTAATAGCCTCGACAAGATTGGAATGAAAGGTAGAACAACCTCACTGTCCTTTGACATGAATCAAACGATAGACAATACATCAATCTCAGTGTTTTAGGAGTAGGGAAGATACCTCCTCTATGGATGAAAATACACAGAAATCCCATTGTCGCTCATATAGGAAAATAAGCAAACCCTCATTGAGAGGCTGAAGAAATTAGCGGAAATTGCTGAAACAAAAGGATTAAGGTTTTCCGAGTTTCACAGAGAATATCTAAGTCAAAATAACAGTAAAGTGGAACTGGAAATGAATTATGGATTAATGGGATAGAGAACTGATCACCATATTGAAAAGATGAACAACAGAATAGCCTTAACCTCATCTAAGACACATACTCTCCGCTTATTGAAATCAATCGAAAATTCTATTTCATCATTTGTGGAAACCTCATATAGTAACATAACTAAACCTTCACTGCCAAGTGTTACGATTTTATAAAAGAAAATCATGTCCAGAATAAAAAGGCTAGATTGTGCCATAATAAAAAGGCTAGCGAAAGGCCACGTACTATCTCCAAGCATGAAGCTTTCAAACGAAGACTGTTAATTGAAACGCCAGAGAACCCTCTTGAGCAGAAAGGATTGAAATGCTCCTATACATCACCTGGCCTCCATCATGCATCACCTTAACCACAATTTCGATAAAAATGATAGCGAAAGGCCACTTGGCCTCCATCATGCATCACCTTAACCACAATTGCGATAAAAAAGATAGCGAAAGGCCACTTACTATCTTCAAGCATGAAGCTTTCAAAAGAAGACTGTTAATTGAAACGCCATAGAATCATAAAGGATTGAAATACTCATATACTTATTAAGAAATGCTCATAGAATTATTCAGATGAAGATTGAACATGGCCTCCATCATGCATCCACCTAAACCACAATTGCGTTAACTGAATGACATGCCAAGCGGGGAAACCCTTCACATTCATTAAAAAAAAAAAAATACTTGGTCACTCCTATTAGTAGAATTAATCTCTACTAATTATTGAGATGTGGTAATGATGCTTTTTATACATATTGTACATATTAATTAATCTCATGTCCTGTGCGTCTTCACACATTGCTTATCTATCTATGCAATGGATGGATCGAAAAGTGAACTAATGAGAATAGATCGATAGGTAGAACAAATCCATTCCAAATTCAGATAATCTTTTTAAACAGTTATAATTATGAGGCTGCCCTAAGTAAATGTGGCACAAATGTAAATATAACACTGTAAAATGATAAAAAGTTAATAGTGGAGTGAATTTGTAATTTCAATTAAATTTGTTAATCATTTGAATGTGGCAATTAGATGGTCACACAATAATTTCTTAATCATATTAAATAAATGTTAAAAAGTAAGTAAGTTAACAGAAGCTTTTAAAAATACTAGAAAGTTATGATCATGAGATCTTGTTCATTGATTTGTAAAGACTACTAAGAATATGTTAGCATCTTCAAATGATAACCATACTATTGAAATTTAAAGTTAAAAGATCATTAAATGTGCCCATTATCAATAGGTGTACGTAATTAATGGTCCAACTACCTCCTCCACTGATTGTGAACTTCTATACTTCACCTCTACGGAAAAAGTAAATGCCTCAACTGTGATGGTCGGACTGCCCCAGGCACGTATGCTTCCGCTTTGGAATGCCAATAGTCAATGGGAAGGTTTAGAAATATTTTTCGAGATTGGACAATCAACATCATCACATACGATCAATTTATTTGTACAAACATCCTTCCCAAAATCCAGAGGAAAGAGACTTAGTCTTTTATTTCTTCAAAGTTGTTCTGCGCATCTGCAGATCCCTTTGATAATAGTCTCACATATCCATGCCTCGTGTTTCCACAGAGAACGTAAATGGTCACTCCTAAAGAAAAAGAGAGGGCCCACCCTCTTTTTTTCATGAAAATTGAAAGGATGAAAACGAAAAGAATGAGATCAGAAGCTACTTGGTCTAGACGGTTATTTATTTTATTGCTCCAAGCTCTCACAATCTCCAAACAAAGTTTTAAGGGTTTTTTCAATTTTGGGTTAATTTTAGCTCAAGTGGTGAAAATGAAATGGTGAAATGATAGAAATTGTTTATTTATACAATTTTTAAACCCACTTTCCATTGTTTTTTTATTTTTTCCATAAACCAAACTAATGTCAAGCTTTGTTGTAGTGTTGTGGCTTCTTTGGGAGGTTTATAAAGATATATTGTGGATACTTGTTGGTACTTTCATTGTTTTCTATTTTTTCCATAAACGAAACTAATCTCAAGCTTTGTTGTAGTGTTGTGGGTTTTTTTTGGAGGTTTATAAAGATATATTGTGGGTACTTGTTGGTACTTTAATGAGTTAACCAAGTATTTTCAAGACTTTCGCATGCATTTAGAGTAAGACTTTCGCATGCATTTAGAGTAGGTGCCACACACCTCCAATATTAGTCACCATTGTTGCTTAAACTTAGGGTCGGTCCCATTAATTTGTCACATAATTTTTTATTTTTTCTTATAATGTTATCTCATGGATGGTAGAACCTACCTTCCATGGGTGCCCTAGTTTAGAATTCATTTTGTTTTTCGATGATGATGTTGCAAGATGGTTTTAGGCTTGGGAGTCTTATTTAGTCTTACTCGTATATAGCGTATGCCCCATCCTGCTTTCATAATGCATCTATCTGTACCAAACACATATTTGACATAGGGTAAAACCCATTTGTCATTGGCATCATACATTTTGAGTTGTTTAAAGATGTTTGTTAAGGATGGTAGATATTACCTCTCCATGGATGTCTTAGTTAGTATGTCCTTGGAATTTTTACAGCTATGGTGTAGTTTCTCCTTATACTCAAAAGCCCTCTCTAGTGCCACCATGTCCTTTTGTTGAAACCTCATAACTTCTCCTCAAACATTTTCTCCACAACTCACCTTCGAGGACTTCAAAACTTTGGTTGATTTGTAATTGCATTGCATATCAAATTCTTGTGCATTTAGGCCTAATTTTGGTTACACCGTGCCATTTTTGGACCAATTGCGTATGCATTTGTATCACTTATGAGACTTGCAATTTATTCCTTTGTGACTCGACACCCTAACATTAGATGAAACATTATGTGAGTGTCCTTATCTTTACATGATTTCTTACATTGAGCATAGGTATGTTCCTTGCATTGTGTAACTAGTTTACTTTCTCAGGACACTTGTGTCATCCACTGTACTATAACATTATTTTATTCTTTTTGAGGTTTTAATAATATGAAACAGACAAAAAAATTAAAATACCAGAAATAAGGGGGAGAAGTATCTATCTCTTTTCTTGGAAGTTGTATTGTTTCCCTTGAACAAAGAACAATCTTGAGTCAATATCTCATCATTTTTGGTCTAGTATGGCTTTAGGATATTTTTTCTCATTTTTTAGTATCATCTCCCCTCATTGGTTATTCTTCTAACCATATGGAGCGTTTGTTGATGCCTCTTGTGTCACAAATGTATCCCATTTTATAATCCATGCTCCCTAAACCATATAATTTGTCGTGTTTTTTTTCAAGGAAAGTTTCATCCTCATTCTACCATTATATAGTTAGTGTTTGACTTTGTATATCGTCCTTCCCGAGTTAATCAAGTCCATCTCGTCATCAAAAGTATATTTTTTCTTTACTTATGCTAGTATAGAGGGTCCACATTTACTTCTTATTGGTGGGTCTCCTCTCATCGAATCTCACACATTGCTTTAAGAGTATAGCCTATAGTTGCACCCTTGACCTATTTTCATCATTGATAGGTGACCTTGTGCTCAACAGATGACAAACCATTATTGGTTAGGAATTTCCCTTGTGTTCAACGTAAACAATACTGATCACACATAGGAATTTGTGTGCTACCTTGCTTTCCATTTGACCCCTTTGGGGGATTCCTCTTCTTTGTGAGTAGTCTCCATTATTGGCTACTATTCATCGTGTATATGTCATGCACTATTCCATCTGTAGATTCATACCTTGGTGTAGTCCTTACAATCTCTTCATTTGAGTCCTTCCAAATCTTCGACCTTTTGCTACCCCTGGTGTTGGATGATGGTGGATGACTTAATTCATTCCTTATAGTGGATCTCTTCATATCCACCTCAACACATCTTGCTCTGGGATATGGATCTAGAGTCCTATTTGGTACCTTTGGGATTACAATTATCAGTGGCAGGTTTCCTTGCCATCGACACTTGGAATACATTAATGTCCCCTCCTCGATAGATTCTGCCAAATGTTCGACATCAGGTCATTTATTCACATTTGTTATATTCTACCATGGTACCTTGAAACCCATTATTATCATCGGTTGGTTGTCTCGCATGTGTTAACAATATACATCAATGACCTAATGTCCCCTCCTCTATAGATTCTGCCAAATGTTCGACATCAGGTCAATTATTCACACTTGTTATATTGTACCATGGTACCTTGACACCCATTATCATCATGGGTTGGTTGTCTTTCATGTGTTAACAATATACATCAATGACCGATAATCAAACTCTATCTCACTATGTTCAACCCCACTACATCTATTCACATAGTGTAGACTTGTACCATGAAAAATTGTTTTGAATATGTTGGGTGAAGTACAAGCATCATATATTTTGTTCTCCTACCCGACATATATTGTAACATCCCACAGACATTGGTACTTGGAGAGGATCAATTTGTTAACATCATTGGTCCCATAT
The DNA here is from genome assembly GCA_009831015.1 of Picea engelmannii. Lineage (NCBI taxonomy): Eukaryota > Viridiplantae > Streptophyta > Pinopsida > Pinales > Pinaceae > Picea > Picea engelmannii. Next base: position 37,046 of record ML800759.1, read on the forward strand.
ATCCTCTATTTTTTATTTTGAGACATATCTCCATTGTGTATCTATTCATGGCTATGATCTCCTTTCAGAAGGATCCATTGTGTATTCCTCATGGCCATGTTTTCTACTTCATATATATCACATATATCCACTATGTATTTCTCCTTTCCATGGACATTAGTCATACTTTCATATATGACATGGATCCATGCTTACATGAATCTTGAGCAAGGGTATGACCGACTTGAGATAGAGAATACTCTTACTTGATTTTGGCTGACGGTTTCCATTTTTTGATGAGTTTTTTCTATAACCTTCATTGATTCTTTCATTGCATCCTAGACTTTCATATTTATAATTTATTTCGACCATCACTTTCCCTTCTTACCTCACACATTAGGGGGCATCGGTTATAGCACAAATTTCCACATCTATGGATTTGTGACATGACCCAACCCTTTTTCCCTATATTGATAATAAAAATATCAAATTATCTCATCAAATTCACCTAAAAAACATGAATTTTTCTTATATCTATGGGTTTCATTTGTGCAACACATAGACATTTACAACTTTCTAGTTTGCAACCAACAAATTCCCTTAAAACTGTGAAAAATAAAATAATTCCACATTTTTAGGCATGGTTTTTGGTTGGGCTCCTTTCCCAACCTCCATAATCCCATACCAAATGGAATTAAACCTCCTAAACCTCTTAAGGATGGTATAAACTCACAATTGTGGTAATGGATGAGGAGAGAAATAATCAAGGTGCAAGATGATGCTGAACAAATTTAGTAAGCTTCCCTATATCCCTTCATTCTCTCACTAGAATCCCATACCTGGAAAATCCTTTTCTAGAATTCCTTCCTTCTCTTTATAACTACAAGGTGTGTTCCTATCTATGTTGAGTTATCCAAGGAAGAGCCTCACCATGAATTTGATTCTTTAAGGTATTTGGAGGAACCGGGCAGTTGGCTCCGAACTAGTATCGAAGGTTGAATAATGTTGTAGCTAGCTTTCTCACATTGTTGTTACTAGAAGGGTTATATTTCCCTCATATTATGTGTTTATTGGTTCAGTCTAATGTTATATGCTAATGTATTTCATGTATATTTGAATCTGTGACATGATATATGCTATTTGAATGTCTAACTACCTTGTAGCAACCTATTTTTGGTTTCATATTTTAGGCTAATTCTGTAAAGGAGTGCTTCAAGAAACTAGAGAAAGGATTGATATCGAATGAATGATTCAAGGTGTGAGGCCTCTCTCTCTCTCTCTAAAAATAGTTATTTCTTGTATGCATTGATATAGATGAGGGTATGTTATTTCTTCTAAATTCGATCTTGATCCCTGACTTGACCCAACATCATGAAAAAATCCCTTAATCAAATAGTTCTTGAATATGTTCGTTAAGATACAAATATTCATAATACAATTTTTTTTTATATAGAAAGAAATTACTATTCTAAAGATGAGATACTTGATATTTTAATTAATTTGTTTATGAAGTTCATGAGAAATGAGGAGCTAATTACTTCAACTTCATTTCATGTTTATTTTCTTACTAATTGGTTGATATTATATCATCAAGAACATGACCATTGTTTGTCCATACAAAGGTAAGAAATTCATAGCATTTCAATACAAAGGTAAGAAATTCATAGTATTTCAAAATGCATTGAAGAAAAACATGATTGATGTTGGACAAAACCTCCCAGTAGTCACGAAAAACCATATTTTCATCATTTGGAAAGATGATTTCAAAAAATACAAATAAGGAGAAGATTTGAATTTAATTTTTGGATTGATAAACTACATTAATATAATATCATCATAAACATAATTATTTGATATAAATGGTATCATTCACTTGAACATAGTTAAGATAGAGCATCAAAAAGAGAGTTAAAGAATCATAACTATATGTCATTTTGATATTTAAGTCATTTTTGATATTTATGTAACTAATAAAACTATTTCATTTAATGTGACCTTAGGATTACAAAGTTTCCTCGATGCAACTCTACTTGTATTTTTTGAACTATGTGAACACATATGTAAATATGATGCAATATTAGCATATGCAAATGTAATGAAAAATTAGATGTCAACCATGATTAATATATTGAATACACTACTACAATTAAAGATTGTATTTTTTTTTTATTTAATGGTTAATCTCGGTAGCAAGGCACTCTATGTGCATGTTCAATTCTTCATTGGATGTGGAAGCTTCATTCTCAAGAAGACAAATATTACATGAAGAAGAAGTCTTAAAATTGTCGTTAGGAGGCCTATTAATTTTTTATATTAAATAACACTATTTTTCTATATTAAAGAACACTCATGAGGGGTGAATCGACAACCCTATTGATGTAATAATACATGCATCTACTTTTTTTCTTCTTGATGAATTTGGTGTAAATATCAATGGATATATGGGAGTTGTACATACATTCGAATTAAGAAATGAGGTGGAGTGAACTACATAAACATAATTTCTAACAAAACATGAACATGATAACGAATTAAAAAAAGGAAATGCAATATTTTTTGTAAAACTAGAGAGTGATAACCTTTGGTTCCTATACAAAATAAATAAGGTTTTAATCAAAATTTTTGAGCATGAATTAAAAAAAGGAAATGCAATCTTGTTTGTAGAACTAGAGAGTGATAACCTTTGGTTTCTATACAAAATGAACAAGGCTCCAATTTTGAGCACTTTTATTCAACTAAAGGATTCATAAAACTAACCATCAAAATTGAGGTATGTATTGGGTTTTAGTGTCATGTTTTTGAGTTGATATTTATGTCAATGTTGCATCAAGTTTCTATCTCTTTTCAGTCTCTTTTCGGGTGAAACAACGTTTTTTTTGCCAAGGAGAAACTAATTAATGGTACTTCTTAGTGTGGGAATTGTTGTGCTCCATGTAACAAGTTGAGTAGCTCCTTCCTAGGTTGGATAGGAAAGGTCTCCCTTTTATTACTCCATGAAGGTGTCCATGCACTTGTGATGTATTTTAGGGGGAATACATTAGCAATTTCAATATCCTTAAATTTTCTCAATTATAAGTTCATATGCCCATTCTATGAAGTTCACAAGTTGCATGGCTCTTACGGACCAAATTTATATATATCTATTTAATCGTAATATTGCATTTTGAATCGAACCTAAAGATAAAATTGGGGTAGATAATGATTGGGAATGAACTTTCACAAGATCATGACTAGTTTGAGGTGAAAGTTGACAATTTTCTAGTAGAGGTTCACAATTTAAAAGGTGTTGTTATTGGGTATTAGAACATAAATTTAGAGTTTCCATATTGTATGTTACTTTGATACCTTTCAAATGAAATATCATTTCTTTATTATGAGATTGAATGATTTATTTAGAATTGTCACAAGTCTCCAAATTGGTTTCAATGGGGTTTAGGAAATTTATTTAGAAATGTTTATCCTTATATAAATAAGGAGGTTTTATTACAAAATTCATTCTTTGACTTGACATCATCAATGTACTTTCAGATACCTTTTGTTTATATTTTACTTGTTGGGTGGTTGTAAGAGGAATTTTCCTCATAATATCAAGATCACTCCCTTTATGAACTCACCCAACTTACAAAAATACACAAATAAACATTTTGTTGCATGGATGAAGCATAAACAATCCAAAGAAGTATGATCTGCAATAAAATACATCTTTCCCTCAATATTAAGACACATTACTGTCTATATTATAACCCCATGTACCAAGTTAGAGATCACATAAGTGAAAATGTAGTATAATAGTGAAATGCCATTGGTTCATAACTAGTGGTTGTTTTATCCTTGAATTTCCTACTAAATGGTTGAACCATGAATTGTTTGGCCTCTTGCACATAAATATATATTACAATTTCTCTTGGGTTGTATCTAGAATCTCTTAAAACTCCCATCGAATGAATCTTTTGGGATTTAATAAGAAAGAGGAATTATATACCAAAGAAGTTGTGGGAAAGGTCGATCCATCCATAGGATGACTTAAAGGGGCATCTATAATGCTAGAAAAATCAAGGATGGAGGGAAAACCAATTTATTATTGCTTTCCCTCAGAGTCGATGGTGACTCCCTTTTCATATTCCACCACTAAATAATAATAATAATAATGGTGGAAATATTATCTCTATCCTAGAGCTCTATGATGATCATACAAAACCTTTTTTAGGGTTTCAGAGATCTGTATCTTGGAGCAAGGGTTCCTCCCCATCTAGGTGTTGAGGCCATGTCCTTTTGGGATCCAATATTGGATATTGAGAAATTTTCTTCAAAATATCATCCTTCATCCTTTGTCAAGAAATAAGAGGAAATTTCAAAGGTTCCTCTCTTGGTCACAAACTCTCAATATATGGAATTATCATTGGTTGAAAGAAGATTAATTGGGAAATTTACTAAAGTATGACCATCAATGAACCCTTGGCTTTGTGAAAAACATCAAATAGTCATCAATGAAAATCTCACTCATTATTTATGGACCATATTTATTTGACACCCAAGGGATGTACCTATTTGGTGGATGGAATTTTTTTATCTAGAATTGGATGTGTCCTCAACTATTCCAACTTTAAAATTGTCATGCCTCCCTTTTCACTATTGGAATGGATATTCATTACAAAGAATAAAAAACATGGGTGACGAATACACTGATAGATTAACCAAATATGGAATGTTTACATGCATATTGAAATAAGTTGCAGATGATCTATAGAAACGAATATTGGAGGCCATCCTCCTCACTTTGGAAAACGGGAAAAATTGTTAGAACCTAAACTATGAATAATTTCCCTTCAAGTAAAAAATATGCCATAAATATGGGCATTTCCCAATAACATGCAAGAAAAATATATACAAAGAACAAGTTATACCAGATACAAAAGAACAATGAGAAAGTAGTCAAGAAAAAAATGAGTTGATAACAACAAATTAATTTAGAGTCTCCCATATGAATACCTCTTATTCTCAAATGCTACCAACTTAATCAAGTAGATTCCTCTTAGAATGTGATGGAAACAACAATAAATTAATTTAGATTCTCCCATATGAATACCTCTTATTCTCAAATGGTACTATCTATACTTAATCAAGTAGATTCTTCTTAGAATGTGATGGAAACATCATTTTAATGCCTCGTTTAAGAAAATATCCACCCTCTCCATGATGGAGCCTTGAGGTAAGAAGATATGGTGTAGTAGCCAATTTAAATTTTAATTATCTTTTTATATCTTATATTTGTATAAGTTTATTCAATACAACCATTGTATAACTTGATTTGATTCTGGTTGAATTCAAATCCAAAGTTCAAACCGAAATTATTTCACAATACCATAACTAAAGGCATAGAAAAATACCTAAGTAGTGTGATAGATTTTTCCCTTATATGGTTGTCCCAACAATCAAGGATCTCTAAATAAATTATATGGTTGTTCCAACAATCAAGGGTCTCTTAATAATTTGTCTCAATGTTATACTTGTTAATATTTATCTTCATTGGATAGTCCCTTACTCCTTCCATTTTCTATCAAATTATTGGTTCGTCATCCACTTTAAAATCATTTTTAAACTTTCTCATATAAGTAGAAAGGATACTATTGTTATGCTCATCTTTTGAGATTTTGAAGTTGAAGTTCTCATATTATTCAAACATATGCTTTTATGTAAACATGTACATTTTCTTGGGTAATTAGTAAGGATTTATTTTCTTGGTTTTATGTTTAATTTAGTTCGGTAACAAATTGCTTCTATAATTGTTTTTTATTTTTTTTTGTTTTTTTTTGGTTAGTTCTTATTATGAAAAATTAGAAAATTAATTAATTTTTCAATTAATTAAATCAAAAGAATTATATTTATTAGAAATTTATATATTTAATGATCTTTTATTAAACCTAAAGGTCTATATGTATTCGATATTTGCACATTTAATGTTCTTTTAATTACAAACGCAAAAAATAGATTTAATGTTTGTAATTTCCTAACATTTTTGAATGTATCTATTAACAGATTTACTTTTTCACATTTATTTAATCATGCTAAGGAATTGTTCTGTAGCCATTTCATTGACACGTTTAGGTGATATCTCCCGAAAGCAGCTGTCATATTTGCCATGCTTTTCATTTTTTACATTCGCTTGGGGATGCCAATGAAAGATTCGAGTGTTTCATTTTTTACAATGGAGGATTCCAGCGTTTCATTTTTTACATGAGCTTAGTAATGGAAGATTCCAGGTAGAATAATAGGTGCAGTTTGTTSGATTTATGGACCCACCTTGCCATGACAGTGGCGAATTGGCATTTCAAATATTGCAGTGATTCAGATAATGTGTGCCATCTCAATATTAAATTGAACTACGAGTGCAGTGTCCTGTTGGAAATATGATAAGGCSGCCAGATACGTACCGTGTTTGATGATGCCTGAAGCCTCCCATCCTTCGACATCTTGTGTTGCCAACAGTTGATTTTGAAGTCCATAATTTGGATTCACTAAAAGATTGAAATATTTAAAAATTGAATCGTTTTAGGGAAAAGAGCATGCGAGGTGATGTTATGAATGTTGTAAGCACTGCGCCATTGTCAAAAATGTAAACCTKATGATTTTACCAAATTGTGATATAATGTTGATCAGTATTGCCATACATGTAATACACTCATGTTAAATGCCCATTTCCTTGAACCAGCCAGTATATCTTTTACAAAATTGTAAACCCTATGTTATTCCCAAAATTCTATCATAAATTTATACATTTAAATTGTAATAATGGAAATAAAAAGGTGCAATTACCATCTTGAAATCAAGAGACATATTTCATTGTAAAACAAGTTAATTGTAATATTTGATCATTTATGTAACACAAGAAAGGTTGGAATGGACATAAATGAATGCCCCAAAATTTATGCAAACTAAATTACTTTAAAATTTTTTACAATGAAAACATTATTAATTTTTAAGTGTATGTTTTTTTAATTAGTAGCTTGAATTTGTTCAGCTTCTTCTATAGCCAGATGATTCTCATGATCAAGAGGCAAGGCATCCTTTACTACAATATTTGGACGGGGTTATCTGCTATGATAGGTTAGAGAAAATAAACCATGCAAACAAACACACGCTCACTTTTGTATATTCTTTAATGAAGACAGATTACATCTTATATAGGAAAAGACTATCCTACACTACTGTTAGGTAGTAAGGAAGAGGGATTTGATCTTCTTTGACAATTCACACTTCTACCTCTACTCTATCGTTCTTGTTAAATATAATGTAACCTCAACAGTCTAACTGTACACTCCCAGCTGTACTGGCCAGTTGTACTTTCTATTCTTGATTTGCTTGAGCTTATTTAGTTTAGCTATTTCCCATTGAATTGGAATCTCTTCAGTTCTTCTTACATTCTAATATATTGTTTTTTGTTCTATTCTCTCTCTGCATTTCTTGCTTCACAATTTATCACGATATCACTCTCCATAATACTCTCTAAAGATCGCCATAAGAATCTCACGTGAGGTCGCAAAGCGCACAATGCTTGAAAGAACAAGGAAAAAGAGAGTGCAGAAGAAGAAACTTTAAAGATTATTGTAATTTTCGAGAATCATCAAAGATTGACGAAGAAGAACTACAGGACGGAAGAACATTTAAATAACTCGAAAAATTCATTCAAAATTGTTAAAGATTCTTGCAGAAGGCAGAATCATTTAAAGTTTTTCGAAATTCACTCAAATCTGTCAAAGATTGTAGCAGAGAACGAAGAACTCGTGAAATTCTTTCAAATCTTTGAAAGATTCACGAATGTTTCTTCCAAAGGAGTAAAGAATGCGTCTTAGGTGCAAAGAACAGACACTGAGGCCGTAATATTCGTCCTGCGAACGGATCCAGAGCGAGAAACCAGTTCAGAAGGGATGAAGAGAGCGCAGAAAAGGTGAAAGAGTTTCAGTCGTTAGATCTTGCGTAGAGGACCGATAGCCATTGGATCAACGAGAAGGTGCACAAGGTGTAGTCCTCTTGAGCGCCAAGGAGAAATTTTCGACTTGTGAAGTTGCGAAATCCCAACATCATCTCGATCATCCATCAAGAAACATGTGGCGAGATCTCGACACTTCGCTGACTCTCAAGGTGTAAAGGTCAGAAGACTGTTGTGAGAATTCACAAATTATGAAATCACGAGTCATTCTGGACCGTTGGATCGCGAAAGATCATGAGTTTTCGATCTTATCCCATTGCAAAATCAAGAATCAGGATTTGGATGAGCAAAGGTGATTGCACTCCAAAACTCCGATACGCGATATCACGAAATCCCAAGAGGACTTGTGAGTCGTCCATCTCAGAGGACACGTGGAAAAAGATCCAAGTGTCATCAAATCGGCATATCGGAGTTCGCGGTTTTGAAAGACCGTCGCAACAAGAGTTCTAAACTTGCGAAATCAAGATTCACAAAATCATGATAAGATCTCAACTGTCCATTTGTTCGGACACGTGGTGGACATCGAGGAAACCGTCGGTGTTTCGGCAATCACGGTTTCAAGTTGTCAGAAACTTTGGAGTCGCAAGTCGCAAAATCACGAAACGACGAGGACCGTCCATCTTGAGGGGACACGTGGCGTCAATATGAGGACATGGAAAACTCCCAAAAAGGAAAGGGCCATCGACACATTGGGATTCGGCATTTCGCGAATCCTAAGGACAAGAAGCACGAGCATTTCGGAATTGCAAAGTCTGAAATCCCGACAGGAGGAAAGCTTCGTTTTGGGGCCAAGATGACATCATCTCGTCAAAACAAGGGATCGCGAATCTCCACAGTGAAAACCCTGAAGAAGCCTTGAGCCGTCCATCTGTTGGGCCGCGTGGCAGAAATCGAGGCCTTCAGAAGAATTCCGATAGGAGAGTGCATCACCATTACAGGATTCAGAAAATCATGAATCCTGAAAATGAGACGTCCGGAGTAGTTGAAGTCTCGAAATCGCGAGAAGTGATCAGGACCATCCATCATAGGAGGACGCGTGGAGGAGATCAAAGCATTCGGGAAAAATCCCGAAGGGAAAAGTCACCCATCGACAAATCGGCAAATTAGAGATCGCGAAATCGAGGAGTCAGAAGAGCTCGTCATCAGGGTTCACAAAGTCTCGATTCACGATATCTCGATAAGATCTGGGCTGTCAGATCACAAGAAGATCTAGGCCGTTAAAGTGTCCAAAGGAAACTTTCACATTTCGACAAATTGTCCGACAAAGAACCAGAAAAGCCCATAGATCTTTAACACAAGGCCCGTGGTCACATTGCATAGTGACTAAGGACAAACTCAAGGCCGATAATCTCCCCTCGACCATCGACAAATCAACGTTTCGGCAATCGGAGGTAAATACGAAATTTCCCTCTATTTTTTCTGAGATTTTTTTTTTTTTTTTTTCAAAACATATGTCGTCTAGCAATTTAGGACCAACTCAGGGTCCGATTCTTCTGGGAAAGAATTACGAGTTTTGGTCTCTTCGGATGAGATCCTTCTTGCAAGCACAAGAGTGCTAGGAACCAGTGGATCTTGGATATGTGGAACTAGATCGAGCCACCCTTTATGCCATGAAAAATCCGTATAAAATTGCTGAGGCAACATTGAGGAACAAAGAAAATAAAGCGAAATTCTGGATTCAAAATTTTGTGGATGATTCGATTTTCTCAAAAATCATAGGCGTTGGTACTTCCAAACAGGCCTGGGATATTCTTAAATCTTCCTACCAAGGAAATGACAGGGTCAAAACAATTAAACTCCAGACCTTGAGAATGCAGTTCGAGACTCTAAGGATGACAGAGTCTGAAAATGTGGATCGGTTCATGACCAGAGTCATGGGCATCATGAACCAAATCAGATTGACTGGTGAAACCATCACTGATCAACGCATTGTTGAGACAATCCTCAGAATCTTACTAAAGAAATTTGAAATGGTTGTAACAACAATCCTTGAATCCAAGGATTTGTCAATATTTTCAATAGATGAATTAATTGGTTCTCTGGTGACACATGAGACCAGACTGCATCTCACAGATGAGTCAATCTCCAATTCTTTCAAAACTCAATTCTCCTTCAGCAGAGGGAGAGGTAGAGGAAGAAGCAAAGGTCACCAAGGCAAAGGGAGCAATCAAAATAACTCTCACTCCAGTGGAGGTAACATACAACAATATCCGAATCAAAATTTCCAAGGTCAAAGACATCAGCAACAAAATCAACATCAGAATTTCCAGCCTCATAGTGCCCATACATACAACAATGCTATTACTAAAAAAAGTATGGGCACTATGAATCTGAATGCAGGAAGAAGCAAGCACATCAACTCTCAAGTAGATCACATGTGTCAAATCAAACGGGAGACACCTCAAGAGGTATGTTTCTCTCATGCCACAAGACTGAACAACAACCTAAAGATCTCTGGTTGCTGGACAGTGGATGTAGCAATCACATGACAGGTAACAAAGAATTACTTTCATGCATTGATTATTCAATCTCATCTAATATTACACTTGGAAATGATTATTTAGTCAAAGTTCAAGGAAAAGGAACTATTCCTATTTTTACTAAACAGAATGTAAAGAAAGACATAAACAATGTCTATCATGTTCCATATCTGAAACAAAATTTTCTAAGTGTAGGAAAACTCATTGAGCATGGCTATAAGGTACTTTTTGAGGGAGCATATTGTAAAATATATGACAAATACCCCAGCAGAAAATCGATTTCTGAAATCCATATGACTCTAAATAGGATGTTTCCCCTTACCCTCAGAACTTCAAATCTGATTCAACCATATGCACATAGTGCATCTACCCTGAATGAAACAATGGTTTGGCATACAAGATTTGGACATCTACCATTTCAGATTCTAAGTCTTCTTCAGAAAAACTCCATGGTCAAAGGTCTACCCATCTTTAAAGAGCAAATTCCCCCATGTGAGTCTTGCATACTTGGAAAGCATAAGGGAACTAGTTTTCCACAGTCATCAAATCAAGCCAAAGAACATCTTGAACTTGTTCACACTGACCTATGTGGACCAATGAAAACAGAGTCAATAGGTGGTAGTTTTTACTTTCTAACATTTATCGATGATTTCAGCAGAAAAATATGGATCTATTTTCTGAGACACAAGTCTGAAACTTTTGCAAAATTCAAAGAATTCAAGGCAGAAGCTGAAAAACAGAGTGGCAAATACATCAAAGAACTCAGGTCATATGGAGGAGGAGAATACAACTCCAGATAATTTGCAATTTTTTGAAAATCACAAGGCATTATCATGGAAACAACAACTAGATATACTCCACAACAAAATGGAGTGGCTGAAAGGAAAAATCAGATAATAATGAATATGGCAAGAACACTTCTTAAAGAGAAATTCTTTTCAAATAGGTTTTGGGCTGAAGCAGTAGCATGCTCAGTTTATCTCCTGAATAGATCTACAACCACAAGTCTAAAGATGAAAGTTCTCCAAGAAGCATGGAGTGGGACAAAGCTCAATGTAGCGCATCTAAGGACATTCGGATGCATAGCATATGCTCACATACCTTTCGAATTAAGGAAGAAAATTGATGACATAAGTGAGAAATGTATTTTCACTGGATATAGTGAAACATCTAAAGCTTATAGGCTTTACAATCCAATCAACAAGAAATTAATTCTGAGGAGAGATGTAAAATTTCCAGAAAATCAATTCTGGAATGATTCAGAAAATCTGTAGATGGACAGTCAAAATCCATTTCTGCCAAGTTGTGAAAATACAGAAAATTCAGAACAACAAGTACCTCAAACTATTCTTCCAAGATTACAGGTACAAAGGCAACCTGAAAATTCTCAGGATAACTCAACTTCCAGTAGAAAATCATTCTTTGAACCACAAAATCAGATATCTCAAAGTTTGAGAGAAATCCATCAGCAGTTGGATGACTTTGACCAACACAACCTTTTTGCTTTAATGTCATGTCAACCTACATCCTTTAAGGAAGCAACTAATGAGCCACATTGGGTTCAAGCCATGAACCAAGAAATTGGTTCCATTGAGAAGAACAAGACATGGGATCTTGTTGATTTGCCAAGTCACAAGAAGAGTATCGGTGTCAAGTGGGTTTACAAAACCAAACTCAATGAAAAAGGGCAGATCAAAAAACACAAGGCAAGACTTGTTGCCAAAGGATTCTCACAACAACCAAGTACTGATTATGGTGAAACTTTTTCTCCAGTAGCAAGATTAGACACTGTAAGGACTCTATTGGCCACA
>ML800759.1:74314-88155 GCA_009831015.1 Picea engelmannii
TATATATATATATATATATATATATTCAATGGTAATATTGCATTTTGAATCAAACATGAAGATAAAATTGGGGTAGATAATGACTTTGGAATATTAGATACATTTCCAAACATATATCATAAGATTAGTTTTTACTCCTAACTGTTAAGAATCAACTTTTACAAGATCATGACTACTTTCATCTGATAATTTGTTAGTAGAGGTTCACAATTTAAAAAGTGTTGTGATGGGTACTAGAACATATATTTAGAGTTTCCATGTTGTATTTTACCTTGATACCTTTTCAATGAAATATGTTTTCTCTATTGTGAGATTGAATGACTTACTTAGAGTTGTCACAAGCCTCCAAACCAATTTATGGGTAGATAAACAAGTAGGTTTTACTAGGAAATTCAATTTTTGACTTGATATAATCAATGTACTTTTTGATACCTTTTGAAGATATATTTCTTGTTGAGTGATTGTAAGAGGGATTTTTCTCATAACATCAATCTCAGTCCCTCTATGAACTCACCCAACATACAAAGGAAAAAAATAAAAAATTTGTTGCATGGATGAAGCATAAACAATCAAAACAAGTATGAGATGCAATAAAATACATCTTTCCCTCACTACTAAGACATATTACTCTCTATATTATAGCCCCATGTACCAATTTAGATATGTAATGTCCCTAGCCACCAAGAGGTTGGGCAACGCCACTTGCGAACTTCATTCTTAGCTCTGATACCAATTTATGAATTTATATGCATGCATATCTAACGAAAATTAACATTTACAACATTTTGTTCATGCCACTTATTCATGCAGAAATAATCATTAAAACATTATGGAAATATATGCATAGAGATGACATATTCTAAATAAGCATAGATTAATGCACAAATAACAATAATCCTACACATACAATATATATGATATATCTAGACATTACTCATCAAGTTATAAAACATGTACAATTACACAACATCCAAACAACAATAATTTGATACTTATCTTTCAGTATATGATCACCAACGGTGTGCATAACTTCCACGAACCTCCCATCCTTAGACCATGCTACTCATCACGCTCATCAGTGGGTCACCCCCGAGCTATGACTAAAATCCACCAGGCAACGGATTCCTAGGCTTGGAAAGGGAAACAAGAAAGTCACACACATCAACAGGAAGGATTATTTCCCAGGGCCAACTCACACTAACAACCTACAACCTCTCATTTCCCTATCCCACTCCATGAAGTGTGCCCCTTCTCTACTCAATAGTCCTTCAGCTTCCCCACTTGCTTCAACAATAGGCGAGACGAGATTTTTTTGAGAAGTATAGCTGCAGTTGGGCTCGCTCTGGGAAATCACTTCTCGAGCAACCTCTCTCACCTAGAGAAAGTTTCTTCCAAGCCTGGAAACTTGCTTCTTTAGTCCATGGGCTTGACAACCTGCCTCTTCAAACCATAGGCTTGATAATATTCTTCTTCAGTCCAACTTCTAAGTCAACTCCAGTAAGGGTGATGACAACAACAAGGCTCGGTATAGCTCAAGTGATGGAAGCAACAACAAATCATTAAGGCACAACATAGATCTGGAAAAGTATAGGTACACTGTGCTTCACAGGAAAACATAGGACAACTTCACAGGTTTACTAGTTTCAAAGGCGTGCGAATGATGCAGAGGTCGACGATGAAGAGGATGGTTCACAATGTGAATCCCTTGATGAATCGAGAAGGGTGACAAACTTCCATAGAATCATAAGGGTCATGAGGAAACTCGAGACTCGTCGAGACACAAGGATCGAGATAAATGAAAGAATGGGAAGCGAACCCCCAATGAGCTGGATTTCCCAACATTAAATGCATGCACCCAGGTCGACACATATGTTCCTGCAACTGCATGAGTTCCACTTAGCACTCATTCCCTTTCCCAGGAACTTAGGACAACATTGATCATGTCCACCTTAGCCTTTACAAAATAATAATGAAATATTGTTCCCTTAGAGGTAATCCCTCTAGGTTATCCCCTAAGCATAAACACTTATCCCCCTCCCTTACCCTCTCTAGTGGAGATTAGTCCCTCATAAGTCTTTCTTTCTGATCAGTCTACATGTAGTAGTGTAATTTCATTAATGATATGTGCATTTACATATACAAAAATTAGGCTCATGGACTTAAGCATGTAGGCTCTCCAGCCTAATAAACATATAAGTCTTCATCTTATAAACACTTGGCCCACTAGCCTATAAATATAATTACTATTCAATACGGGCTCAACCTTGAGTTGTTACAATCCCCTCCCCTTATTTTTTCACTATCCTCAGTGCAACTTACTTACACAACAACAACAAGATTTTCAAAATCTTAAAAAATATGCAGGTATTATGCCCGCATAGCATCTTCATGCTCCCATGTTGCGTCCTCAGGACCGTACTAGGTCCACTCAACTTTTACAATCCCTATTGCTCAATTCGAGAGTTGTTTTCTTTTCTGGTCTAGTATAAGCACCGGATGCACCTGAAAAGTGCTTTCCTGCTCCACCTGAATCACATTCCAATCAATAACATGATTAGCATTAGGTACATATTTATTAATAAATGAGACATGAAATATGTTATGTATAGACATGCATGCAGGTAATGCAAGCCTATATTCTACTCGAACAATCATCTCTAGGATTTCAAACGGACCACAAAATTGAGCTGCCAACTTTGAACAATTTCCGAATTTTAGGGAGCTTATGTTGGCCTTCACTCTCAGGAATACATGATCCCCTACTTTAAATTCCCTATGAGTTTTGTTCTTATAAACATAAGTTTTCTTCCTCTCTTGGGAAGCCTTCAAATTATTCTTAATCTTCAGCATTTTCTCTTCCATTTCCTTGAGAAAGTCTGGCCCAACCACTGCCCTATCAACTGGGTTTTCCCAACTTACTGGGGTGTTGCACTTTTTGCCATAAAGTGCTTCAAACGAGCTCATATTTAGTGATGCTTGATACCCATTGTTGTGGGAAAATTCTTCTAAGTGTATATAATCTTCCCATTTAGATGGTTTGTACATCACATACATCCTTAGCATGTCCTCTATCACTTGGTTCACCCTTTCTGTTTTCCCATCTGACTTAGGATGATATGCTATGTTGAAGTTCAGATTTTCTCTGAACCCCTTAAATAACCCCTTCCATAAATTTGATGTAAATGTTGGGTCTCTGTCAAACACAATTGTCCTAGGTACGCCATGCAAGCATGCTAATTACCTCATATAGATATCAACAACATTAGTTTCCTTATGATTATTCTTCATAGAATGAAATGAACAACTTTAGTAAGCTTGTCCACCACCACTATGATTGCATCATGTTGTTTGCTTGTTCTGGGAAGCCCTATGATGAAATCCATTGTTAAAAATTCCCATTTCCACTCAGGAATGGGTAACGGCTACAGTAAACCAGCTTGGCATCTATGCTTATCCCTTACCCTTTGACATTCCAAACATTTGGAAATAAAATCAACAATCTCTCTCTTCATGCCTAGCCAATAATATTGGCTTTTGACTGCTGAAATTGTTTTTTGATATCCTGGGTGTCCTGCATAAGGTACATTGTGCATTTCTTTTAAAATCACACTCCTCAATTCAGAAGACTTGGTTGCATAAGATCTATTTCTGTACAAGAGGATTCCATCAATTCCCAATTCATAGTCCTCAATCTTTTGCTACATTTTACTTGTTGCAATTTTGTTACCAATTCCATGTATTGCAAATATGTACAACCTCTACAAATATGTATTTAAAATATGATTGGTACATTATAATGGTTGTAGCATGAAACTCATGCACTCTTCTACTTAATGCATCAACCACTTTGTTCTCTTTCCCCTTGATATGCTTTGTATCAAGGTCATATTCATTGAGAAATTATAACCATCTGTTTTTCCTGGAATTTAAAGTTGGTTGATCAAATAAATATTTTAGACCACTATGGTCTATACTTAGCTCAAACCTCTTTCCCATGAGATATTTCCTCCACTTCTTCAAAGCATGCACTATGGCTTCCAACTCCAAATCATGAGTGGCATAGAGCCTTTCTTTCTCCTTCAACTTCCTTGATTCATAACATACAACAAACCCCTTTTGACTAAGGACTCTACCTAGTCCTCCTTTACATGCATATGTGCATACAATGAAGTCTTCATTTGGATCTGCAATCCTTGGAATTGGAGCACTGGTTAGCAACTGCTTCAATTGCTGGAAGCTTCTTTCACATTCTTCAGTACATTGAAATTTGTTCCCCTTCCTTTGCAAGGAAGTGATGGGCTGAGCTATTCTTGAAAACCATGCAGTGAACCTTCTAAAGTAACCATCTAGACCCATAAATGATATGACTTCTATCACATTCTTAGGTTTTTACCATTTTCTAATAGCTTCTATCTTTTCAGGTTCCACTGCTATCCCATCCGTTGAAATGATATGTCCCAAGTAGTGAATTTTTTTTTGATAAAATCAACACTTTCTCAATTTGGCATATAATTGATCCTCCATTAGCACTTGCAACACCATCCTCAAATGATTCTCATGGTATTCTTTCGACTTGGAATATACAAGGATGTCATCTAAAAAGATAATGCCAAACTTGTCTAAATATTCTTGGAAAACACCATTCATTAAGAACATAAAAACAATGGGTGCAATTGATAACCTAAATGGAACCACTATGAACTCGTAATGACCATACCTTGTTCTGAAGACAGTCTTGCCGATGTCTCCTCTTTAATACTTACCTGATGGTATGTTGACTTGGGATCTATCTTTGAAAATATATTTGCATCCTTCAATTGATCAAACAAATCATCAATCCTTGTTCTTTATAGTCACATTATTCAATTGTCAAAAATCGATGCACAATATCAATGTCCCATATTTCTTCTTCATGAACAAGATCGGGGCACCCCAAAGTGACACACTTGGGCATATATACCTCTTCTTCAGAAGTTCTTCAAGCTACATTTACAACGCCTTCAGCTCTGGTGTACTCATTCTACCAGGGGTCTTTGACATTGGAGCTTCTCCAAGCATTAAATTTATAGAGAAATCAATATCTCTCTTTGGGGGTAGTGTTGGTACCTCCTTGAAAACATATTCAAAATCTTCCAGGACTGCATGGTCCTCCAGATTTGACACCTTATCCTTAGGTGCTTCTTCCATATGAGCTGCAAATATTTGACAACCTTTCCTATAGTATTTCTTCAGCTGGATTGCTGAAATTTCTCTGATAGCAATTGCCCTAGGAATTCCTTAGACTGTTCTCTAATTTCCTTCCTTGTCTAGGAAAGTGAATTCCTTGTTATGATGGTCTAAGATGGCATGGTGTTGGTCTATCCAATCCATAACAATTAGGCATTCATAAGAACCTAAAGGAAAGATGTTCAAATATTTCATTGTGCTAAATCCTTTCATTTCCATAAGACATGACTTAACCATCTCACTGATTTTTCTTTTGGCTCCAGTAGCCAGTTGCACCAACCAATATTTTCCATGCTTTCTTCTTGGAAAATGAAAACTTTCCACCATCTTAGGATTTATATAACTATGACTAGCTCCTGAATAAATTAAAATAGTAATGGTTTGGTTGTTTATTATACCTTCCAGTTCAATCATATGTGATTGATACTATCCTTGCTTGTTGTCTAGGGATGCATAGATCCTGGGTACGTTTTTGCCCATGTCCCCCACTGTTTTAGCTCATTGAACGTTGTGGACAATTCTTTCTTTGTCACTTCTATGAGGACAATCTCTAAACATATGATCACCTTTACAACCCCAACATTAAATCGGTGACTTCCTTGGCCTTTGACCACCTGTCTCGATCATTCTGGGTTCTCTAGAAGTTGTCTGTCCCTGAGTATTATTTCATAATAATGGTGGCTTAATTTCCTTCTTCCTCTAATCCATATTGAATTTCTTTTTTTCTTCCCAAGTTTTTTGGAAATTTGGCCTTACTTTTTGCTGAACATATAGGCACTTAAATCGCCTTATGGTATCCTCCAATGTTTTGGGATCATCATATTGTATTTTTTCACTGATGAATGGTGGAAAATGAATCAAATACCTTTGAATATTGACTATCTCATCCTTGATGAAAGAGACATACTTCAACAATTCTAAAAACATTTTTTCATATTCATCTATTGTCATACTCCCAACCATGAGTTCAAAGAACTCTTTCATTTTCTTATCATAGTATCTCTTAGTAAAGTATTTATTTTCGAAATAATTATTGAATTCCCTCCAAGTAACATTTTTCTCTTTAATGTGTTGCACCTGCACAAGTTGATCCCACCACATGGATGCCTTACCTTTGAGTCTATAGATGGAAATTCTTTCTTCTGCATGAGAAGAATAATTATGTAATTGAAAATAATTTATCATGCCCAACAACCATGTCTCTGCATATTCATCCTTCTTGTGCTCTCCATCAAATGTAGGAGGTTTTATTTTTTTCATTTATCCTCATAGCTCATCCTCCCCATACCTCTTATGGTTCCTAACAAGGGACAAACTTGAGTTGTTGTGTGCTCTCTTGTTGGAATGGGTCGAGGAGTGTTGGTGATGTCTGCTATCATTCTTTATTATTTTGTGACTTCCTTATTTGTTTGAGCCACTCTCCTTCTCCAATTTATTTTCTATTCTTTCAAGGATCTACATCAACTTCACATTGAAGTCTCCCTGTTGCTCCCTGAATTTCATGAGATTTTTGTTATCTATTCAGTGAACTTGGGCATCTTTCTGCAAATTTTTAATGATTTTCACCCTGTTCTCTTTTTCACCTATCTCTTTTCCATGCCCATTGGAGTTCAATCCTTCAACTCCCAAATGGACATCCATTCCTCTAGCTTCATTCTCTGAACTGAAAGCATCTTGTGCCTCCTTCATTTCTCTGCACCATGGAACAACTTGGTTTGGATCTGTCGATTGTTAACTCTGAAAAATGTGCAATCAACCAAATTTTTTGTCATGTTAGTATACATTAAAATTTTTCTAGAATAAACCGATCTAATTCAACAAAAAAAATATCATATTCCATTTTCAGTGGGTCTTGGTCAGTCAAAAGTCGCTCAGGCTTCTATCTCTAAGACCAGCTTGGTTCAGCAACAATTTCTGGGTGCTAACTCCTTTTCTCCAGTCCTTGGTACACATGTGACCATGAATATGATCCAACACTAATGGTTTGGGTGCTTATCCAAAGCCTTGAAACTATTGGGCTCCCGAGCTTCAGAGATTTCCCCCTTTTCCACACCTCACCACATCAATGAACAATGAACTGTTGAACCCATGTAGAATGGTGGATCCACGGTCCACATTCCTTTCTCGTATATACGGTGCATCGGAGCTTCGTGGAATTTGACTTCGATGTTTTCCAAATCACTTTCCAACAAATCTCTCGGAGTTTTGAATTAACGAACTCGCGAAGTAGGTTGGATCAACGGTCCATGACTACTCAACATCCAATGGTTGATACCCACTATGGAAATTCAGGCTTCAGGGCTCCATGACTTCAAAAATTTTGTGCTTCGGGACTTCAAAATATTTCACATTTGCACACCCCAACACTCCCGAACTGCTAATCTTTGAACTCTTCAACGTCACCCCCGGTGACATCATTATATCATATCACCTCGGCACTATAGAACTTCAAAATATTCTTCCTTCCATTCCCTTATGAGCCATTTCTTTCGGAGTGTCAAGTCTCCAGACTTCACAATTTGGTGCCATGCTTCCATTGTGAACATCAAGGCCCCAACATCCATGCTCGATAGGAAGCCCTCATGGAGAAATATTAGAAGCAGACAGATGGCCCAGTCAGATGAGTGACACGTGTCACGCTCTATCGGGAATTTAAATCATCCAAAGGTGCTTAACTCACTAACACGTGGAACACATCCCATGTGTCCAAGTCATTTTGAGTGACATCAGAAAGTCATGTCACTTCAAGGTTTCGATAGTTTTGTGACTTCGAAACTTCGGGACTTCGAAAGATTTTACACCTTTCACCCTCAAATCCTCCGAACGTTGAACTCCCGAACTTATTAACCTTCTGGGGTCCACTTAGTATAGTTGTAAACAAGTAAGGTGGTGACATGTGGAATTTCTAGGAAAGGTCCATGTCACCACTGGTGACGTTATCCTCCCATGCCACTTCTTCTCTTTTGCTTCGGGACATTGGGTTTCAACATTTTTTTCACCAGCACACTCCAATTCTCCCAAACTCTGAACTCTGAAGTTATGAATTGTCATGATATCTATGACTCACAACCACTTTCACATAGCTGCAATGACTCTGGTCTGTCTTCGACTGACCCAATGGTCAATACTTTTACCCCCTGGATCTATGGTGTATATCTTCTTCGGGAATTCAAAACTTCAAGCTTCGGTCCCTTTTTCTCTTATGACCCATAAATGTTTTGGAAGTCATGAATTCCGAAGGACTTGTAGGTTAACCCTCTTGCAACTTTCTTAATATCTTATGGTTGTGAAGGATCCTTCTCCTAAATAGATCCTATGTCCCAATACCACGGATGTTGTGATTTCTTTCTCTATGGCCATTTCTTAAACTTCTTACACTCCTTGTGTTTCCGAACATAGTCCAAGTTTTCTTTAAATGCCCTTATGGTACTATGTACATCAAAATTACTTGGAATTTTTACTCTGAATTTCTCATTCATGGCCCATCCAGGTTCTAGGTAGAAACCATGGGCTCTGAACTTGAATTTTGTTCATTTTGACAACAATTCTTTTCCAAAAAAAATTCTTCAAATTCCACTAACATGGCCTATCCAGGCTAAGTGTTGAAACCAAGGATTTGATACCATTTTGTAATGTCCCCAGCCACCAATAGGCTGGGTAACACCACTTTTTAACTTCATTCTTAGATATGATACAAATTTACGAATTTATATCCATTCATATCTAACACAAATTAATAGTTACATCATTCTATTCATGCCACTTATTCATGCAGAAATAATCATTAAAACATTATGAAAATATATGCATACAGATGAATTATTCTAACCATACACAAATTAATGCAGAAATAACAATAATCCTACACATACAACATATATGATATATCTAGGCATTACTCATCAAGTTATAAAACATGTACAATTGCACAACATCCAATCAACAAAGATTCAATACTTATATTTCAATATATGACCACCAACTCTGTGAAAACC
The DNA here is from genome assembly GCA_009831015.1 of Picea engelmannii. NCBI lineage: Eukaryota > Viridiplantae > Streptophyta > Pinopsida > Pinales > Pinaceae > Picea > Picea engelmannii. The sequence continues at coordinate 83,536 of ML800759.1, forward strand.
TTCCACAAACCTCTCAGTCTTAGACAATGCTGCTCATCATGCTCAACAGTGGGTCACCCCCAAGCTAGGACTAAACTCCATCGGGAAAGGGATTCCTAGGCTTGGCAAGGGCAACAAGAAAGTCAAATAGGTCAACAGAAAGAATTATCTCCCAGGTCCAACTCGCACTACATCCTACAACCTCTCATTCCCCACATGCATGTCCCACCTCAGGAAGTGTGCCCCTTCTTTTCTCAACATTCCTTTGGATTCCCTACTTCCCTTATAGGGCTTCAACAATAGTCCATACAGGAATTCTCCGAGAATTATAGCTGTAGTTGGGCTCCCTCTGGGAAATCAATTCCTCAACAACCTCTCTAACTTAGAGAGAGTTTCTTGTAGGCTTGAAAACCTACCTCTTTGTTCCATGGTCTTGACAACCCACCTCTTCAAACCATAGTCCTGACAACCTGCTTCTTCAGTGGAGCTTCTAATTCAACTCCAATAAGGGTGATGGAAACAACATGGTTCAGTATAGCTCAGGTGATGGGAAAAACAACAAATCGTTAAGGCACAACATGGTTGTGGAAAATTACCAGTGCATTGTGATTCATAGGAAAACACGGTTCATTTTCATGGGTTTACTCGTTTCATAGGTGCGCAAATTATGCAGAGGTCGATTATGAAGAGGATGGATCACAATGTGAATACCTGGATGAATCGGGAAGGGTGACAGACTTCTAGAGAATCGTAATCGTCGTGACGAAAATCGAGACTCATCTAGATGCAAGGATGGTGAGAAACTCCAAAATGGGAAGAGAACCCCTAATGAGTTGTATTTCCTAGCTATAACTGCATGCACCTAGGTTGACACCTATCTTCCTGCAGCTACATGATTTCCACTTAGCACTCATTCCCTTTCCCAGGAACTTAGGACAACACCGATCATGCCCACCTTAGCCTTTAGGAAATAATAATAAAATATTATTTTCTTAGAGGTAATCGCTCTAGCTTAACCCTTAGGCCTAGACACTTATCCCCCTCCCATACCCTACCTAGTGGAGCTTATTCCCCCATAACTCTTTCTTCCTGGTTGTTCTACATGCAACAGTGTAATTTTATCAATGATATGTGCATTTACATATACAAAAATCAGGCTCATTGCTTTAGGCATCTAGGCTCTTCGGCCTAATAAACATATAAGTCTTCAACTTATAAACACTTGGCTCACCAACCTATAAACTTAATTATTATTTAGTAGGGGTTCGACCTTGGGATGTTATAAGAGGTCACATAAGTGAAAAAGTAGTATAATAGTGAAATGTCATTGCTTCATAACTAGTGGTCATTTTATCCTTGAATCACCTACTAAGTAGTTGAAGCATGAATTGTTTGGCATCTTGTAGATAAATATATATTACAATTTCTCTTGGAGTGGATATAGAATCTCTTAAAACTCCCATTTCATGAATCTTTTGGGATTTAAGAAGAAAAAAGAATTAGATACGAAAGAAGTGGTGGGAAGGGTTGAGCCACTCATAGGATAACTTATAGGGGAATCTATAATGCTACCAACAACAAGTATGGAGGGAAAATACATTTCTTATTGCTTTCCCTAGGAGTCAATGATGAATCCCTTTTCATATTCCACCCCTAAATTATACTACTACTACTACTAATAATAATAACAATGGTGGAAATATGAGATCTATCCTAGAGATCTATCCTATAGCTCTATGATCATCATGCAAAAAATATCTTAGGGTTTCATAGTTGGATCTTGGAACAAGGGTTCCTCCCCCTCCAGGTGTTGAGACCATGTCCTTTTGCGATGCAATATTGACTATCGAGAAATATTCTTCAAAATATCATCCTTCATCCTTTGTCAAGAAATAGGAGTCAGTTTCAAAGGTTGGTCACAACCTCTCAGTATATGGAATTAGCATTGGCTGAAACAGGATTGATTGGAAAATTTACTAAAGTATGGCCATCACCCCATTCGATGGAGCCTTGGGTTTGCAAAAATCATCAAGTCCTCATCAATGAAAATCTAACTCATTGTTTATGTAATAATTATTTTTGTGGATGTGGATTTTATGCATTCCTTTTTTAATCAAAAGAAGATCAATATCTTATTTTCATAAATGGGCCATATTTTTTTGGCACCCAAGGGATGTACCTATTTGGTGGATGGAAGACTTTTATCTAGAATTGGATGTGCCCTCAACTATTCCAACTAGGTTAAAATTGTCATGCCTCCCTTTTCACTATTGGAATGAAGATTCATTACAAAGAATAAAAAAAATGGATGGTTAATACATTAATAGATTTAAACTAAATATTGAATGTTTACATGCATAAGGATATGAGTTGAAGTGGATCTATAGAAAGGACTATTGGAGGACATCCTCCTCACTTTGAAAAACTAGAAAAATTGTCGAAACCTCTACTATGAATAATTTCCCTTCAAGTGAAAAATGTGCCATCTATATCGGAATTTTGCAAAAACATGAAAGAAAAATATATAGGAAGAACAAATATACTAGATAAAAAAGAACAATGGGAAAGTAGTCAAGAAAAAATGAGTTGCAAGAAACAAATTAATTTAGATTTTCCCATATGGATCCCTCTTATTCTCAATTGGTACCATCTATCCCTAATCAAGTAGGATCCTCTTCGAATGTGATGCAAACTACATCAAAACTAGAAACTTTAATGCCTTCTCTTAGAAAATACCCACCATCTCCATGATCGAGTCTCAGGGAAGAAGATATGGTCTAGTATCCAATTTTAAGTGGTACAAGAGGCCACAAATTATCTTCTTATGTCTTGGATTTGTATTTCAAGTTCATTCGATACAATCATTGTATAAATTGTTTGGATTCTAGTTGAATTCAAATCCAAAATTGAAGCTGAAATTCTTTCAAAATACCCTTCAAGTATATGTGTATAACCAAAGACATAAGAAAATACCTAAGTAGTGTGAAAGATTTTTCCATTATATAAGTATTCCAAGAATCAAGGGTCTCTAAGTAATTTATCTCATTTCTATATTTGTTAATATTTAGCTTCAATGGATAGTGGCCTACTCCTTCCATTTTCTATCAAATTATAGGGTGGTCCTCCACTTTAAAATCATTTTTAAACTTCCTCATATAAGTAGAAAGGTTGCTATTATTATTCTCATCTATTATTATGCTCATCTTGTGAGATTTTGAAGTTGAAGTTCTCATATTGTTCAAACATATGCTTTCATGTAAGCATCTACATTTTCTTGAGTAATTAGTAAGGATTCATTTTCTTCCGTGGGTCCTTAACTTAGTTTGGTGACAAATTGCCTCCATAATTGTTTTCTATCTTTTTGTTTCTTTTGGTTTCTCTCCTTATGAAAAAATAAAAAAATAATTAATTCCTCAACTAATTATATAATAATTGTCTCAATAACTTTAATAAAGAATTCTAAAATTAATTAATTCTTCTACTAATTATTAGTTATGCTTCCATTACTCATTGATATTGTATCTTCAAAAGTGGAAAAAAGCCATATGAACCACTTTTGTTTATATAAATATGATAGTATACTTGTTACAGTAATTCTACAATACTACGATAGAGAATTAGAAAATTAAGTAATTGCTTTGTTAATTAGCTTTCCTTCCATAACAACAACACATCCTTCCACAAAACACCTTTCAGTAAAATTATGTGAGCATTTGGAATTGGCAGACTTGAAAGGTATTGCCAAAATCCATCCAAGTGAAAATGCAAGTTGGATGGTAGATGTGGCTGCACCGGACTTGAAATGCCTCCTCACCCAATTCAAAATCGAAATGGAAAATTTGGCAGGATGAACTGATACTCCGAAATCACCCATCCTTCCACAAAACACTTTCCATGATGACAACCCATCCTTCCACAAAAATCCTTTTAGTAAAATTACATGCGTATTCAGAATTGGCAGAGTGGATAGGTATTGCCAATATCCAGCTAAGTGAAAATGCAATTGGTATGGTAGATGTGGTCGCACTGGACTTGAGATACCTGCTCAACCAATTCAAAATCGAAATTGAAAATTGGGCAGGATGAAATGATACTTTTATTATTATTTATATGATGCTTTGAAATCCTTATGGTAGGCAATGCTATACAAAAGTCTCTGTTACGATCGGTTGTAGAGTCGCCAAATCTTCTGATTCTCTCCCAAAGAACTAGTAGCTCAGGATCATTTTTTCGCCAGGCATCAATAAGAGCCTGTAGATTGTCTCTAACTCCAACTGACGACATAATAATTCCTCTTTATATTGTTGATCCACTGGTTCTTCTGTAGCAGGATGAGGAACATGAGTTGCTTGAATTTGTTCAGCTTCTTCTATAGCCAGCTGATTCTCATTATCAAAAGGCAATGCATCCTCTACTACAATATCTAGATGGGGTTCTCTGTTATGATTTGTAACAACCCTGGTTGAAAATATGCTTAGGGATTATTAAGAAAAATTAATTAGGTGATTAATTGTCTTAACATGGTTTTAGCTAAACAAGGATAGGCATAATAATATTAATTAAATATTTATTAGTTAATTAATTGTTATAATTTTGATTAATTAATTAATTAAATTAATTACCTATCACATTGAATGAACA
>ML800759.1:97266-107535 GCA_009831015.1 Picea engelmannii
ATTGAATTATGGGATATTATGAGATCTATTTCTAATTGAAAAACTTTGATGTTAATTTATCGGTACAAGGATACCAAATTGAAATGATTATAGTATGCAATTACATGATGATAATGCATAGAAATGTATGAGTTTGTGTTACAGATTAATCTGCAGGTTAAGGGCTATGAAATAGCCAAGGGATAATGATGATGAAAGTGGATATCGAGACCACTAACCGAGAAACATTATGGTATGAATATTGTATGTGAAATTTATATTGGTTTGGATGCATTGCTATGATATGTGGACCAGTGCATGATTTCAGGTCATGACACTGCCCAAAACCGAATAAATGATGACAAAACCCCCAGCAACACGGTGCCACTATATATTCCATTATAGGGTGTGGACCCTAGTTATGATTATGAGGGGTGGAGGAATTTCCCACCATGTATCCTCCAAAACCTGAAGTCATGGGAGGACAGTGTTAGTTCATGCTCCCCAAGACGTGTGATGATGACTCCGAGATGCTTGCTAGGGAAGCTTGGTCTAGATAGCGACACTTTTGCTTACGGGTTCTATTTGGAGTTAGGTCAATATAGTTGACGCTCCAAGACAGTCTAGAAGAGGATTGATAGGAATGGAGATGGAAGTAGGTTAGGGAGGAAGGATGAGTAGTAATAGTTGAGAAGGTATGGAGATATGTATTGTGGTGGAATTTAATGTTTTCCCTTCAAAAAAACAAAAGAGAAATGTGTATATATGAATATTCATTATTACGTAACTAAACCACAGTTGTTTAAAATAAAATTGTTGAACCGGATAATAGTAATTAAAGGAGTTCTCAAACAATTGATTGGTTTGTTGTCTTTTATAAAAGACTAGTCTTGCTAACTAGATTGGATGCATACATAAATTACTAAAGGATGATAGTTTTGATTATTAGTACATGCACGAGACTTGTATGTACTAGCTACACATGCATTTCTTGTACATATACACTAGTATGTATGGGTTTTTTTGACTTACTTACTGATAATGCCGGTTACTTGTTATGAGTGTGTGAACCATGTTTCTTTTCTTTTGTACCATAAGATACCTTAACTTCGGTACGAATTTTCCTGAAGGGTGGGTGTATGTAACAACCCTAGTTGAAAATATTCTTAGGGATTATTAAGAAAAATTAATTAGGTGATTAATTGTCTTAACATGGTTTTAACTAAACAAGGATAGGCATAATAATATTAATTAAATATTAATTAGTTAATTAATTGTTATAATTTTGATTAATTGATTAATTAAATTAATTACCTATCACATTGAATGAACAAGGTAATAAATTTAATAGGGTTAATAAATTATATTGTTTAAATTAAAGATTATGTATACGGAGGGGATAAGGGGCATTAACTAGGTGGGTAAGGTAATAAATGTGTAGGTAAGGAAGTAAATGAGGAAAGGGCGGTGAAGGAGGGATATGAGGGGAGGAGGTTTACGAAGGAGGGATTACCATTCTATGGGGAGAAATTTTGGGGGGGGTTCTCTTGGATTGTACAGGGGAGTTTGAGTTCTGTAGTCAAGAAGGGTTAGTATAGGGGGCACCGGTTTGCTGGGGGTTTTGGGCACGGGGGCCAGGATATCCATATGGTATCCTAGAGTTAGGTAGTTGTTCTAGTTGGCAGGGTGGAAACTCAGTTTTGTGCAGAGTTGGTCCGTGGCTTCAAGTTGGGCAAGGAAACAACAGGAAGGTCAACAAGGCAAGTGGAAAGCGAAGGGTTAGCATCAAACCAAGGTATTCTAAATTTACGTATTTGTTTTATTCTGTTATAAAATTAATATTTGTTGATAAATTTAGCATGTGTATGTGCTAAATTAAAAGGAAATATTGATTTTTTTTTAAATCAAGTAGAAGTTACTGTTATGTTTGTGTAATTAATTGATGTTAAATTTATTCGGCTACTACATGATTGGTTGTTGCGTATATTTTTCCTCTCTCCATAAGAACTCGTAGCTGACAACGAGTTTTTACAAAGGCTTCAATAAGATCGTATATCCCTTCCACTAACTCCTCATGCCGACCTACTAATTCTTCTGTAGATTGTCGATCTTCTGTAGTCAAATGGGGGGAATGAGAAGCTAGAATTTCTACTATATCATCTTCAATGTTTATCTCTATATCAATATCTTCTTCGGTGGTTAGATGAGGAAAATAAGTAGCTATAATTTCTGCTATCTAATCATCATCGTCATTGTCTGGCTTGATATCTTTTTCTATAGCGAGCTGATTCTCAATATTCCCCTGCTTATTCTGGGGAACAAAATGCAATGCATCCTATACTACAATATCTTATGTTTCAGGACCAATTTCTTCCATGTGATTATCAAAGACGTCGTCGTCTGATTAGGTTACATTACTGTTGGTTAGTAAGGAATATCTTCTGTCTCAAGACCAATTTCTTCCGTGTGATTATCAAACACATGGTTGTCTGATTGGGTTACATTATTGTTGGTTAGTAAGGAAGGAGGATTTGATCTTCTTGTAAGTATTAAAACAACTTTGCACAGTCAAAAAATATAAAAAAAATACAGTTTTGGACTTAAATATGTGGTGAAGTGGCTGCAACAGCCATTTGTTAATCCATGACACAGTTTGAAAACTAAGTGTCTTTGAAAGTCATTGGCAAAAAATTAGTTTGTGAACCTTAGACATGAGTTGTTATTTTGAACCCGGGTCCAATTGGGTCTCCTTCTCTTGTGCATTTGTCATTGGCACCATAGTCAGGGCCGTTGTCCCTAGAGCTGGAGTCGTGTGAAGTAGAGAAAAAATCAACGCCTCAAGGTGCTCCTCGCACCATTCCCTCAACTCATATCTGAACAATAAATCAACCAAGTGGTGCCGAACTTTGAAGATTAGGTCCTGAATGATTTCAATTGCACTCTGAAGCTCCATGTGTTCATTATAGAGTGCCCATGGAGGCAGAGGAGAAGGTGAAGGTGAAGGTGGAGGTAAAGGTAGAGAGGAAGAAGAATTATGGGAGGAGGCAGAGTGACTAGGAGGAGCAGTGAGAGTCATCGAGTTCAGGTGTGTAACTAAGTGAATTGCCCAAATTGTCAAACCATTTGACCCTCATGCCCAAGGGGAGGATAGAGGAGGAAGGCCGAAGGTGGATGAGTGAGAAGAGGGAGGTTGGTGTGGCTTATGGTAACAACCATGACCTTGAGAATTAGACTAGTCGAACCCTCTCTTTGATTTGCCTCTTTGCCTTGGCATCTAGAGGATGAAGAGGAGAGAAGGGGAAATACAATTTAGCAAGACACAATGGAGAAGTGACTATAAGCTGTAAGATAGGGCAAAAGCTTAAAAGTGTAGGAGATCATGGAAAGTGCCCACATGACGAGACCTGTTGGATTACCATCCCATCATCTTAACAATGCATGTTTGGAGGCGGAAGCTACTCTGCTCGGAGAATGAACCATGGTGACTTAACTCCCACTATAAATTGTTGATGGTGTTGTGGAGGTGGGGAGGCACATGGGTAGAGGGCGCCAAGTGTACAAGTGGGCAGTGAGAACTATGTGGGCACTATGTTTTCCCTCATGCCTCATCCAAGGATTAATTACTTAATTAAAATTAATTAATTAAAACTAATTAATTAAAAATTATTAATTAATTATTAATAGATATTAATAATAAATAAAATGTTAATTAATAATTGTTTAGAAAGTATAAATTAATTAATGAGAAATAAAACAATACATAACAAAATAATAAAGTAAATAATAATAATAAAGTAACCGGTTAATCATCATCATCAATACTAAACTAAAGACATTAAAAATAATAATAATAATAATATAATATATTAATTAACCAATTGAGTGAATTTAAAAAAAAAATTAATAATATAATATATTAATTAATTAATTGAGTGATTCTTTTTAATTCATTAGTAAAGTATAAAAACATTATTACATTACTAATAATAAAGTAATAATAGATTAATGATGATGATGATAATGATTAACGTCCATTAAGACCAAATTGTTCACCATACTTTTGTTGAGTTAAGAGATTAGGAAGGTTGGTAGTGTGATAAATATTTTGAAAATGAGATAATATGGATATAGGCTAGACAATCTAAGAGAAAGTGTATTTCATCTTCAACATTCTTAGTGTCACAAAGGTAACATACTCTTTCATCCCATGGCTTTTTAGGAATTGACCAACACCTAGTTTCACTATGGAGCTCGTAAGAATTTGTTCTTATCTTAGCAATGCTTATTTTTTTTTTACACTTGGCAAAAGAGAGCTCTTGCTAATCCTTTTTTGGTTGCTGATGACAATGTCATTCCTTATTTTGATACTCCTTATGATAGGGGAAGGAAACCCCCGCCCTCATGGGGTGAACGGGACTAGGGAAAAACACGAGAAATAAGAGCCCAACATGCTTGTTTGATAAGATTGGACTCTACCTTCCCACACCACATTTTCTGTTTAAATTTTGATTTGACATTTTTTTTAATAGTAACTTTATTCTACAAAATAGTTTCTTCCATAATTCATCAATAGTTTTTTTTAATATATAAATACATTTATGTAATATTACATAAATGTACCAAAGTATTAATTAATAAATATATAAATGATCAACTAATTAATATAATAATAGAAAAAAAAAACATTGGTATATTAAAGTATTAATGGTAATAAAAAATGCATTATTATGTTAATTTTATGTATAAGTAAAGCTAGATATATTTTTTTAAGTAATTATCAATATATTAATGTATAAAGGTAACATATAATTAATAAATATGTTAATATATTAATGTATAAAGATAACATATGATTAATAAATATGTTATTAATATATTGTATTAATTAATTTATACATTATACATTAATATATCAAGAAAATATAAATAAAGTAAAACATTAGTAAATTAACAAAGTAAAAAAAAATATATTATTACATAAAAATAAGTCTTAAACTACTACATTAATCATTAAACAATTAGTCGAATAATAAATACATTTATAAATTATGAAAACAATTAATGAAGTATTAAAATATTATTAACTTAATAAATTAATAGAGCATCCATACTTTAAAAATGATATTAATATATACATTAATAAAGCATTCATATATTAAAGTTTTCAAAAATACAATTCAAAAATTAAAATACAACCACTTTATAAAAGTGGTTGATATAGACAAATAAGCACCATTTTGCACCTTTTCAAACTAATGGCCTCAATGGGCTTATATCAAGTGGTTGTTGCTAGTTTACAACCAACATGCCTTGGATACGACCGTTAATGTGTTAATTAATTATTACTTTAATGTATAAACTAATGTATTAATTTACATATGTGTAATGTAACATATTAATTGATTCCTACATTGGTAATGTATTAATTGATTGATACATTAATAATGTAATATACTAATTAATTAATATATTATTAATTTATATATTGAAGAAATATTAATACCTTAATAATGATTATGATGATGATGATTAACATCCACTAAGACCGAATTGGTCTATGATACCTTAAGAGGGTAACTCATTACTTGTGATTCTTTATAATTTTGTTTATATGCTCGAAAAGCATTAAGAGAGGCTTTCCAAGATCACCATAGTTTTGTTTAGTTAAGAGGTTAGGAAGGTTGGTGGTGTGACACATATTTTGAAAATGAAATCTAATTTGGGTATAGGTTGGGCAATGTAAGAGAAAATATTTTTCATCTTCAACCTTCTTAGTGTCACAAAAGTGACACACTCTTTCATCCCATGGCGTTTCAGGAATTGAACAGTGCCCAATTTCACTATGAAGCTCGTGAGAATTTGCTCTTATCTTAGAAATTATAATTTTTTTGTTTACACTCTTAAAAAAAAAAAAAAAAATTTGATCTTCTAGATTAGGGTTGATTACATCCTTATAATACCTTAACTTTTTTTTTTCCTCTAACTCTTTATCACACTACATTTTCTCCTTCAATTTTTATTTGATGATATTTTTAACAATATCTTTATTTTGCAAAACGGTGTCTTCCATGATTTCCCAATAGTTTAGCCAAAATTGGGCATCCTTATTCCATCCTTGCTTGAGTCGATGGTGGTTACGACATGATTTTGAAGAAATTTTAGGAAGCGTATTGTCTTCCATTTGTTTAACTCATTCTTATACATTAGGTATTTAGTCGTAGCCGTGACTTCAATGGGGGGAGGCTTGTTTCTAAGAGGAGGATTAGATAGTGCGTATTTCCTTTAATTTTGAGATTATAGGTTATCAAATTCTTTTGTATTTTCTCTATCGTTATCCAAGATTCACAAGAGATACTACAACCATGTACTGTACATCCATAAACAATAACAGGTGTAACGAGAGTCTCAAAGAGGAGTTTCTTCTTATCCAAAATCCAAATATTGATTGAATTACAATTGTTTTCAAGCCGAGAATAAGCTTTCCATCGCCCAATAATCCTTTTCTCAATGCTATAATTTTAGTTGAGCTTGTGGTGAATATCAATTCCAAGATATTTGTATGAAGTCACTTCCTCCAAGTTGTTGTTGTCAATTAAGGCTATGTTCAACACATTGCAACATCAAGTCTATCATTCGGACATTGCAATGAAAAGGGTATGTTAAGAGCATAGGAAAGAAAATTCTATGTTCTACACATAACAACAAGAAGGCTATGTTCATCCCATTGTGACAATAGGATATTTGCATCACATTGCAACAACAAGGATATGTTTGTCATAGTGCAACGATAATGATATGTTATTCATAGTGCAATGATAAGGCTATAATATTCATAGTACAACGATAAGGCTTTATTTGCCATGGTGCAATGATAATGATATGCTCATCACATTGTGACAGTGGGGCTATGTTCGTAACATTGCAATGACAAGGCTATGTTTAACACATTGTGACAAGATGGTGATGTTCATCACATTGAGATGAAAAGATATTTGCATCACATTATTAGGACACGACATTTGTGTCACCCTGTGACAATGAGGCTATGTTCCTAATGTTGCAAAAACAAGCCTATGTTTGTCATAGTGCAATGAAAAGGCATGTTCGTCACATTGTGATGATGGGGCTATGTTTGTCACATTGTAATGACATGGCTATGTTTAACAAAATGGGATGTTACCTTGTTTGTAAGATTGTGATGCTATTATGTTCATCGTATTTCAACATTACTATGTTTGTAATTGGGATGATGTTATCTTCATCACATTGCGACGACATGATATTTGCATCATATTGCGATGACATGATATTTTCATCACATTTCGACGACAAGACATTTGTGTCACACTATGATGAAGAGGTCATGTTCATCACAATGCGACGACGAGGCTATGTTTATCACATTGCGATGACAAGGCCATGTTCGTCGCATTGCAATGACACAATCCTTTTGTCACATCGATGACATGATATTTGCATCACGTTATGAAGAGGAGGCCATGTTCATCACAATGTGACAACAATGCTATGTTTATCACATTACAATGACAATGCTATGGTCGCCGCATTTCACTGACAGGATATCTATGTCACATTGCGATGAAAGGATATTTGCATCACATAATGATGAAATGATATTTTCATCACACAACAACATTATATGTTCTTTGTATTGCAACACATTATGTGTTGCAACATTTTTTTCACATTGCAACATGTTTGTCACATTGAAACACATTAAATGTTCTTGCAAGATTATATTTTTGTCATATTGTGTCACATTGAAACACTACTATGTTCGTTATGTTGCAACATTTGTTTTTGTTTGTTAGATTGCAACGATTTTTTATGGTTTTCACATGAGGAGGTTGGTTTATGTTTGAGACATTATGAAGGAATTTGTTCTAAGTAAATTGATAACAAATCTTCTTTAACTTTACACGTGATGAATTTTACTTGTTCTAAAGAAATTGATAGAAAATCACCTTGAATTTGTAGATGGTGAATTATACTTATTCTAATGACATTGAAACTAAATCTACTTGATTTATATTGGTTCTAAGGACATTAATAGAAAATCATTTAATAATTTATACTTTTCATTAGAACATTCATAGAAAATCATATAGAACTTTGCAAGTGTTGAGTTATATTATTCTAAGGACATTCATAACAAATATACTTGATTTATATGTTACAAATGGTGATTTAAATTTTTTCTAAGAAAATTTGAAGGAAATCAACTAGTTTTATACTTTGGAGATGACTATTCATACTCATTATGAGGATATTGAAAACAAACTAGTTTGAAATTTTACGATGATTTATTATTGTTATAAGAACATTTAAGTAGAAAACATATGCATCATAGAGTGTATACATTACACCATGATACAAGCTATGGCCATTTTACATCCATATATATTATTGTTCTATATTTCTCATTTATTTTATTTATCATGGGTGGGGGAATTAACAAAGCAAGTCTCCCACCCATTGAAAACTTTCATTAAATCCCATGTAATCGAAATAGTAAATTCCACATAAAATTTAAGCCATATTCCCAAACCATTAAAATAAAGGTAATTCTTATAATCATAATTCTAATAACCCTTGACCTTATTATATTATTAATAAATTATTGTTGACGTGGTTAATTATTATGATTAATTAATAATTATTGTACAAAGGGTATGTATATTATACATAAATATCCTTGAAGTAGCCCTAGTATAATATAACTAATTAAGTATATTAATAATAACTCATAATAATCACTAATAATATAGTTAATAATAATTATTATTATTTATTAATAATTACTTGTTCATAAAAATAAAATAATAATAATATTTTTAATCAATACAATTATGATTAATATTGATTAATTAATAAAGTATTATTAATACTTTATTTATTAATTTAATAAAATATTTTTATATTTTTTTTCCTCAGAAAATAAAGTAACTCTATTCATCTAAAAAGAATCAAATTACATTATGTAGGTGTCAAAGGCACGACTCATTCCTTCATAGAAATATCCCAAAGGGACAAGAAAAAAACTAAGTGGAAATCCGAGAGTAAAAAAATAGATACAAGTGCTCAGAAAAACCCTTAAAAGTCTAGGAAACCTAGTACAAGAGACCCCAATACCTAATGAATCCCCCAAATATTGCAATCCAAAGAGACCTTGGAGGCCGTAAGGACCATGTCTAAGAGGTATGAGAACATACACATCAAGAGCCAAAAAGCAACAAAGAGGATGTAGTTCCTTAAGAGAAGAAGTAAGACCAAGCAATGCACGCCCACTCCAAGGACCTCAAGGTGTTACAACACACTCCCAAGTAAATGACCTAAAAATTATGACATAATCAGACCCGAGTAGGAGAAGTCTTCAACAACCACCAAAAAAAGCCAACTCTAAAAATACATCAAACCCTGAACAACCAGAAAACCAAGAGGGTGGAACCACAATATAGGAGCAAAATAAAATAAAAACCTCTCCGAAAGAAACAGAAAACTAGGAAGGGGAACCCCATGCATCACTCCACATATGCTCTCATAAGCAAGAACACAGCTTGAAACCACCAAAATCCGCTCACAACAAATAATCCTGCATAGAGGCTATGCAGTCAGAGATTGCGAGCTCTGAAAACTCGAGCCTGCACAGAAAGATCCCCACTGCCACCTAGACGAGCAGCAAAACGGGGAGCGTAAATGATACCTACGGATCACGTGAAGAGAAAGATCCCCAATCGGCCCCAAAGGGAGCCACCGCAAGAGAAACCGAGGAGACTCTGCGTGGCGGTAGAGGAGGAAAAGAAACACTAAAACCAGTGTCTGCGACTAGGGTTTCCCAGCTGCAGAGCAATCCCAATAATAGTAATGTGGTTATTAATATAAAATATTATTAATAATGTTAATAATAATAATAATAAATAATTATAACACTAATCATAATAATAATGTTTATTATTATTATTATTAATTAATAATAATAACTATTAATTTTTTATATTAATAATAACTATATTAATCAATTCTAATTTTAATAATCATAATTTATATATTTTAATTCAAATATCTTAATCTATATATTTTATTTCAATATATGAAAAACGAACTCATTAGATCGTTGTCAATTTAATATATATTTTATTTCAATATATGCAAAAACGAACTCATTAGATCGTTGTCAATTTAATCACAGTGAGGTCGGTAACGTAAGGTATGTAGCTTATAAACCAAAAGATTTTTTCTCATTAAAGATGCTAGGTCTCTAAATACAGA
>ML800759.1:109482-140912 GCA_009831015.1 Picea engelmannii
ATAAAAAGGCTAGATTGTGCCATAATAAAAAGGCTAGCGAAAGGCCACGTACTATCTCCAAGCATGAAGCTTTCAAACGAAGACTGTTAATTGAAACGCCAGAGAACCCTCTTGAGCAGAAAGGATTGAAATGCTCCTATACAGTTAGTTATTCAGATGAATATTGAACCTGGCCTCCATCATGCATCACCTTAACCACAATTGCGATAAAAATGATAGCGAAAGGCCACGTACTATCTTCAAGCATGAAGCTTTCAAAAGAAGACTGTTAATTGAAACGCCATAGAATCCTGTTAATTGAAACGCCATAGAAGCATAAAGGATTGAAATGCTCATATATAGTTAATTATTCAGATGAAGATTGAACATGGGCTCCATCATGCATCCAACTTAACGACAATTGCATTAACTGAAAGATATGCCAAGCGTGGAAACCCTTCACATCCGTTCAAAAAAAAAAAATCTTAGTCACTCCTATTAGTAGGATTAATCTCTACTAATTATTGGAATGTGGTAATGATGTTTTTTATACATATTGTACATATTAATTATTAAATATGTCAATTAATGGTAGGGAAGTAATTATTTAATCATATTAAATAAATATAAATAAATGTAAATAAATGTAAATAAGTAAACAAGGAAAAAAGTTAGAAACATTAAATCTTATTTATTAATTTGAGTATAAGATAAAAAATATACCACTATCTTTAATTATAAAGCATAAAATTAAAATATTTAATTAGAAAACTAATTAAATCATTCATTCCAATAAAGAGATTCCTATCATTACCTAACAAAAACAAAGTACAATAGCATTGAGACTTCATGCATGAAAGTATGGTGGTACTCCCAAAGATTCAAACATAGTAGTCAAACATAGTAGGTATCACTCAACACCATGTTGAATTTAAAACCTAAACATAGTAGGTCTCAAACACTCAACACCGTGTTGAATTTGAGATACTGAAGCTTAATGTAAAGAGTTTGACCACACAATGAGAACTATGGTGTATAATATCACCTTTAAGCTTAGGTTGGTGATTTTCTTGATAGACACTTGTAAGCCTCTTTTCTCTGTGTCATCCTTCCAATATTCACTGATGTAGTCATTAATGGTCCAACTACCTCCTCCAGGGGTTGTGAACTTCTATACTTCACCTCCACGGGAAAAGTGAATGCCCTCCACTATGATGGTCAAGAACTGCCCCCACGCACGAATGCTTCCGCGTTGGGATGCCAATAGTCAATGGGAAGGTTTAGAAATATTTTTAGATATGGAAAGAGACTTAGTCTTTTATTTCTTCAAAGTAGTTCTGCGGATCCCTTTGATAATAGTCTCACATATCCAAGCCTCGTGTTTCCACTAAGAACGGAAATCCACCGGTCACTCCTAAAGAAAAAGAGAGGGCCCACCCTCTTTTTTTCGTGAAAATTGAAAGGATGAAATCGAAAAGAATGAGATGAGAAGCTACTTGATCTAGACGGTTGAAAAGAATGAGATGAGAAGCTACTTGGTCTAGACAGTTAGTGATTTCATTGCTCCAAGCTCTCGCAATCTCCAAACAAAGTTTTAAGGGTTTTTCCAATTTTGGGTTAATTTTAGCTCAAGTGGTGAAAATGAAATGGTGAAATGATAGAAATTGTTTATTTATACAATTTTTAAGCCCACTTTCCATTGTTTTTTTATATTTTTCATAAACCAAACTAATGTCAAGCTTTGTTGTAGTGTTGTGGCTTCTTTTGGAGGTTTATAAAGATATATTGTGGGTACTTATTGGTCATTGTTTTTTATTTTTTCCATAAACGAAACTAATGTCAAGCTTTGTTGTAGTGTTGTGGTTTTCTTTGGAGGTTTATAAAGATATATTGTGGGTACTTGTTGGTAATTTAATCAGTTAACTAAGTATTTTCAAGAAGTTGGCATGTATTTAGAGTAGGTGTCACACACCTCCAATATTAGTCACCATTGTCACCTAAACTTAGTATTTTCAAGAAGTTGGCATGTATTTAGAGTAGGTGCCACACACCTCCAATATTAGTCACCATTGTCACCTAAACTTAGGATCGGTTCCATTAATTCATAATTATTTATTTTTTCTCATAATGTCATCTCATGGATGGTAGAACCTACCTTTCATGGGCGCCMTAGTTTAGAACCCATTTTGCATTTYGACGATGATGTTGCAAGATTTTTTTAGGCTTRGGAGTCTTATTTAGTCCTGCCATGACTTTGCGTTTGAACCTCATTCATCTTACTCAATATTTTTCTTGCCATTACCTATGGGAATCCCCCATTATATGATGCTTAYAACAACATTTATTCCGACTCTTCAACATGTATTGTATTCCTTACTMGTATATAGTGTATGCCCCATCTTGCTTTCATAATGCATCTATCTGTACCAAACACATATTTGACATAGGGTAAAACCCTTTTGTCATTGGCATCATATATTTCGAGTTGTTTAAAGATGTTTGTTAAGGATGGTAGATATTACCTCTCCTTGTATGTCTTAGTTAGTATCTCCTTGAAATTTTTACACCTATGGTGTAGTTTCTCCTTAGGCTCAGAAGTCCTCTTTAGTGCCACCATGTCTTTTTTGTTGAAACCTCATAGCATCTCCTCAAAAAATTACTAGATAACTCACCTTCGAGGAATTCAAAACTTTGGTTGATTTGTAATTGCATTGCATATAGAATTCTCGTGCATTTAAACCTAATTTTGGTTTCACCATGCCATTTTTGGACCAATTGCTTATGCATTTGTATTAGTTCTAAGACTTGCAATTTATTCCTTTGTGACTCGACACCCTAACCTTAGTTGAAACATTATGTGGGTGTCCTTATCCTCACATGATTTCCTTACATTAAGCATAGGTATGTTCCTTGCACTGTGGAACTAGTTTACTTTCTCAAGACACTTGTGTCATCCACTGTACTATAACATTATTTAATTCTTTTTGAGTCTTTAATAATATGAAAAAGACCAAAAAATTAAAATACCATAAATAAGAGGGGGAAGCATCTATCTCTTTTCTTCGAAGTAGTATTGTTTCCTTTGAACAAAGCACAATCTTGAGTCAATATCTCATCATTTTGGGTCTAGTATGGCTTTAGGAGATTATTTTTCATTTTTTAGTATAATCTCCCCTCGTTGGTTATTCTTTTAACCATATGGATCGTTTTTTGATGTCTCTTGTGTCACAAATGTATCCCATTTTATAATCCATGCTCCCTAATCCATATAATGTGTTGTGTTTTTTCTTCAAGGAAAGTTTCATCCTCATTCAACCATTATATAGTTAGTGTTTGACTTTGTATATCATCCTTCCCGAGTCAATAAAGTCCACTTCATCATCACAAGTATATTTTTCCTTTAGTCATGCTAGTATAGAGGGTCCACATTTATTTCTTATTGGTGGGTCTCCTCTCATCGTCTTACACATTTCTCTAAGAGTATAACCTAGAGGTGCACCCTTGGCCTATTTTCATCACTAATAGGTGACCATGTGCTCAACAGATGAAAAAACATCATTGGTTAGCAATTTCCCTTGTGTTCAACGTAAACAATACTCATCACACATAGGAATTTGTGCACTACCTTGCTTTCCATTTGACCCCTTTGGGGGATTCCTCTTCTTTGTGAGTAGTATCCATTATTGGCTACTATTCAGAGTGTATATGTCATGCACTATTCCATCTACAGAGTCATATCTTGGTGTAGTCCTTACAATCTCTTCGTCTAAGTCCTTCCAAATATTCAACCCTTTGCTACCCCTTGTGTTGGATGACAGAGGATGACTTAATGCCTTCCTTATAGTGGATCTCTTCCTATCTACCTCAACACATCCTCCTTTGATATAGGGGTCTAGAGTCCTATTTGGTACCTTTGGGATTACAATTATCAGTGGCAGGTTTCTTCACCATCGACAGTGGGAATACATTAATGTTCCCTCCTTGATAGATTCTACCAAATGTTTGACATCAGGTCATTTATTCACACTTGTTATATTGTACCATGGTACCTTGACACCCATTATCATCATCGGTTGGTTGTCTCGCATGTGTTAACAGTATACATCAATGACCGATAATCAAACTCTGTCTCACTATGTTCAACCCCACTACATCTATTCACATAGTGTAGACTTGTACCGTGACAAATTGTTTTGAATACTTTGGGTGAAGAAAAAGCATCGCATACTTTGTGCTAAAACCTGACATATATTGTAACACCCCAAAGACATTGGTATTTACAGAGGTTAACACCATTGGTCCCATATATCCTCTATTTTTTATTTTGAGACATATCTCCATTGTGTATCTATTCATGGCTATGATCTCCTTTCACAAGGATCCATTGTGTATTCCTCATGTCCATGTTTTCTACTTCATATATATCACATAGATCCACTATGTATTTCTCATGGCCATGTTTTCTACTTCATACATATCACATAGATCCACTATGTATTTCTCGTTTCCATCGACATTAGTCATACTTTCATATATGACATGGATCCATGCTTACAAGAATCCTGAGAAAGGGTATGACTGACTTGGGATAGAGAATACTCTTACTTGATTTTGGCTGATGGTTTCTATTTTTTGATCAGTTTTTTCTAGAACCTTCATAGATTCTTTTATTTCATCCTAGACTTTCATATTTATAATTTATTTCGACCATCACTTTCCCTTTTTACCTCACACATTAGGGGGCATCTGTTATAGCACAAATTTCCACATCTATGGATTTGTAACATGACCCAACCCCTTTTCCCTATATTGATAATAAAAATATCAACTTCCCTCATCAAAGTCACCTAAAAAACATGAATTTTTCTTATATCTATGGGTTTCCTTTATGCAACACTTAGGCATCTACACATTTCTAGTTTGCAACCCACAAATTCCCTTAAAAGTGTGAATAATAAAATAATTCCACATTTTCAAGCGTGGTTTTTGGTTGGACTCCTTTCCCAACCTCCATAATCCCATACCAAATGGAATTAAACCTCTTAAACCTCTCAAGGATGGTATAAATTCACCATTGTGGTAATGTATGAGGAGAGAAAGAATCAAGGTGCAAGATGATGCTCTAAATATTTAGTAAGCTTCCCTATATCCCTTCATTCTCTCAGTAGAATCCCATACCTGGAAAATACTTTTCTAGTGTTCCTTCCTTTTCTTTATAACTACAGGGTGTGTTCCTGTCCCTATTGAGTTATCCAAGGAGGAGCCTCACCATGAATTTGATGCTTGAAGGTATTTGGAGGAATCGAGAGCATCTCCGAACTAGTATCGAAGGTTGAATAATGTTGTAACTACCTTTCTCACATTGTTGTTAATAGAAGGGTTATATTTCTCTCATATTATGTGTTTATTGGTTCATTGTAATGTTATATGCTAATGTATTTCATGTATATTTGAATCTATTCACATGATATATGCTATTTGAATGTCTAACTACCTTGTAGCAACCTATTCTTGGTTTCATATTTTAGGCTAATTTTATAAAGGAGTGATTCAAGAAGCTATAGAAGGGATTGATATCGAACAAATGATTCAAGGTGTGAGGCCTCTCTCTCTTTCTCTCTAAAAATAGCTATTTCTTATATGCATTGATATAGATGAGGGTAGGTTATTTCTTATAAATTTTGTATTATAAAAGTCATGAGAAATGAGGAGCTAATTACTTCAACTTTATTTCATGTTTATTTTCTTACCAATTGATTGATATTATATCATCAACAACACGACCATTGTTTATCCATACAAAGGTAAGAAATTCATAGCATTTCAAAATGCATTGGAGAAAAACATGATTGATGTTGGACAAACCCTCCCACTAATCACCAAAAGCCATATTTTGATCA
Organism: Picea engelmannii; assembly: GCA_009831015.1. NCBI lineage: Eukaryota > Viridiplantae > Streptophyta > Pinopsida > Pinales > Pinaceae > Picea > Picea engelmannii. Next base: position 115,362 of record ML800759.1, read on the forward strand.
TTTGGAAAGATGATTTCAAAAAAAAAGATTTGCATTTAATTTTTGGATTGATAAACTACATTAATATGATATCATCATAAACATGATTATTTGATATAAATGCTATCATTCACTTGAACATAGTTAAGATAGAGCATCCAAAAGAGAGTTTAAGAATCACAACTATATGTCATTTTGATATTTAAGTCACTTTTGATATTTATGTAACGAATAAAACTATTTTATTTAACTTTGGATTACAAAGTTTTCTCGATGCAACTCTACTTGTATTTTTTTGAACTCTGTGAAAAATTCAAGTATGTAAATATGATGCAACATTAGCATATGCAAATGTGATGAAAAATTATATATCAACCATGATTAATATATTGAATACACTACTACAATTAAAGATTGTATTTTTGCTGATTTAATGGTTGATCTCGGTAGCAAGGCACTCTATGTGGATGTTCAATTCTTCATTGGATGCGGAAGCCTCATTTTCAAGAAGAAAAATATTACATGAAGAAAAAGAAGTCTTACAATTGTCGTTAGGAGGCCTACTACTTTTCTATATTAAAGAACACTCATGAGCGGTGAATCGACAACCCTATTGATGTAATAATATATGCATCTACTTGTTTTCTTGATGAATTTGGTGTAAATATTAATAATACATACATCTACTTGTTTTCTTCTTAATGAATTTGGTGTAAATATTAATGGATATATGGGAGTTGTACATACATTCGAATTAAGAAATGAGGTGGAGTGAATTCAATAAACATCACTTTTAACAAAACATGAATATGATAATGAATTAAAAAAAGGAAATGCAATCTTCTTTGTAGAACTAGAGAGTGATAACCTTTGGTTCCTATACAAAATGAACAAGGCTTTAATCAAAAATTTTGAGCATAAATTAAAAAAAGGAAAGGAAATGCAATCTTGTTTGTAGAACTAGAGAGTGATAACCTTTGGTTCCTATACAAAATGAACAAGGCTTTAATCAAAAATTTTGAGCATAAATTAAAAAAAGGAAATGCAATCTTGTTTGTAGAACTAGAGAGTGATAACCTTTGGTTCCTATACAAAATGAACAAGGCTCTAATAAAAAAATTTGAGCACTTTTCTTCAACTAAAAAATTTAAAAAACTAACCATCAAAATTGAAATTGAGGTATGCATTGGGTTTTAGTGTCATGTTTTTGAGTCGATATTTATGTCAATGTTGCATCAAGTTTTTATCTCTTTTCGGTCTCTCTTGGGGTGAAACAACGTTTTTTTTGCCAAGGAGAAAATGATAATATCTGAAAAGTCTAGCTTTGTTTGGCTTGTTCTAGGTTCATGGTTTTTTTGAATTTAGGGAGGCGAGTTATCTTGTTTAGGTCATATTTCATTAGGTGTGAAAATAGTCTTCAAAAAATCGAACGTTGACCCCTTTCACTAGGTGGTTCCACGGGACCAAATTTATATATATCTCTTCAGTCGTAATATTGCATTTTTAATCGAACCTAAAGATAAAATTGGGGTAGATAATGACGTTGGGAATGAACTTTCACAAGATCATGACTAGTTTGAGGTGACAGTTGACAATTTTCTAGTAGAGGTTCACAATTTAAAAAGTGTTGTTATCGGGTACAAGAACACAAATTTAGAGTTTCCATATTGTATGTTACTTTGATACCTTTCAAATGAAATATCATTTCTTTATTATGAGATTGAATGATTTATTTAGAGTTGTCACAAGTCTCCAAACCGGTTTCAACGCAAGTGGTTTAGGAATCTTACCTAGAAATATTTATTCTTATATAAATAAGAAGATTTCACTACGAAATTCATTTTTTGATTTGACATCATCAATGTACTTTAATACCTTTTGATGATATTTTACTTGTTGGGTAGTTGTAAGAGGAATTTTCCTCATAACATCTCACCCAACTTACAAAAATACACAAATAAACATTTTGTTGCATGGATGAAGCATAAACAACCCAAAGAAGTATGAGCTGCGATAAAATACATCTTTCCCTCAATACTAAGACACATTACTCTCTATATTATAACCCCATGTACCAAGTTAAAGATCACATAAGTGAAAAAGTAGTATAATAGTGAAATGTCATTGGTTCATAACTAGTGGTTGTTTTATCCTTGAATTTCTTACTAAATAGTTGAACCATAAATTGTTTGGCCTCTTGGAGATAGTTTCTCTTGGGGTGTATATAGAATCTCTTAAAACTCCCATCGAATGAATCTTTTGGGATTTAAGAAGAAAGAGGAATTAGATACCAAAGAAGTTGTGGGAAAGGTTGATCCATCCATAGGATGATTTAAAGGGGTATCTATAATGCTAGAAAAATTAAGGATGGAGGGAAAATCAATTTATTATTGCTTTTCCTCAGAGTCAATGGTGACTCCCTTTTCATATTCCACCACTAAATAATAAAAATAAAAATAATAATGGTGGAAATCTTATATCTATCCTAAAGCTCTGTGATGATCATGCAAAACCTTTTTTAGGGTTTCATAGATTTGTATTTTGGATAAAGGGTTCCTCTCAGGTGTTGAGGCCATGTCTTTTGGGACCCAATATCGCATATTGAGAAATTTTCTTCAAAATATCATCTTTTATCCTTTCTCAAGAAATAAGAAGAAATTTCAAAGGTTCCTCGCTTGGTCCCAAATTCTCAATATATGAAATTATCCTTGGTTGAAAGAAGATTAATTGGAAAATTTACTAAAGTATGGCCATCAATGAACTCTTGGCTTTGTGAAAAGCATCAAATACTCATCAATGGAAATCTCACTCATTATTTATGTACTCATTTTTTATGGACCATATTTATTTAACACCCAAGGGATGTACCTATTTGGTGGATGGAATTTTTTTATCTAGAATTGGATGTTGGATGTGTCCTCAACTATTCCAACTTTAAAATTGCCATGCCTCCCTTTTCACTATTGGAATGGATATTCGTTGCAAAGAATAAAAAACATGGGTGGATAATACATTGATAGGTTTGAACCAAATATGGAATGTTTACATGAATATTGATATAAGTTGAAGAGGATCTATAGAAACGAATATTGGAGACCATTTTTCACACTTTGGAAAACTCGAAAAAATTATTAAAACCTAGACTATGAATAATTTCCCTTCAAGTAAAAAATATGCCATCAATATGGGCATTTCCCAATAACATGCAAGAAAAATATATACGAAGAACAAGTTATACGGGATACAAAAGATCAATGAAAAAGTAATGAAGAAAAAAATGAGTTGATAGCAAAAAATTAATTTAGATTCTCCCATATAAATACCTCTTATTCTCAAATGGTACCATCCATAGTTAATCAAGTAGATTCCTCTTAGAATGTGATGGAAACAACAACATATTAATTTAGATTCTTCAATATAAATACCTCTTATTTTCAAATGGTACCATCTATACTTAATAAAGTGGATTTCTCTTAGAATGTGATGAAAATGACATCAAAACTAGCATGTTTAATGTCTCCTCTAAAAAAAAATCCACCCTCTCCATGATCGAGTCTTAAGGTAAGAAGATATGGTCCAGTAGCCAATTTAAATCTTAATTATCTTTTTATATAAGTGGATTTCTCTTAGAATGTGATGAAAATGAATCAAAACTAGCATCTTTAATGTCTCCTCTAAAAAAATCCACCCTCTCCATGATCGAGTCTTAAGGTAAGAAGATATGGTCCAGTAGCCAATTTAAATCTTAATTATCTTTTTATATGTATTTGTATTTCAAGTTCATTCAATACAATCATTATATAACTTGATTTGATTCTTGTTGAATTCAAATCCAAAGTTCAAGTCAAGATTCTTTCACAATACTATATCTAAAGGCATAGAAAAAATACCAAAGTGGTGTGATAGATTTTTTTCATTATATGGTTGTCCCAACAATAGGGCTCTCTAAATAAATTATATGGTTGTCCCAACAATCAAGGGTCTCTAAAGAATTTGTTTCAACGTTATATTTGTTAATATTTATCTTCATATATCAACCATATGTTAAATGCCCAATGACTTGAACAAGTTAATTGGAATATTTGATCATTTATTGAACACAAAAAGGTTGAAATGGACATAAATGAATGCAAATTTATGCAAACTAAATTACCTTAAATTTTTTTACAATGAAAACATTATTAATTCTTAAGTGTGTGTTTTTTTTAATTAGTAGCTTGAATTTGTTCAGCTTCTTCTATAGCCAGATGATTCGCATGATAAGAGGCAAGGCATCCTCTACTACAATATCTGGACGGGGTTATCTGCTATGATAGGTTGTTGGGCATCTTCTGACTCTCTCCGTAAGAACTCGTAGCTGGCGACCAGTTTATACAGAGGCTTCAATAAGATCGTATAACCCTTCCGCTAACTTCTCACGCCGACGTAATAATTGTTCTGCAGATTGTCGATCTTCTGTAGTCAGATGGGGAGAATGAGAAGCTAGAATTTCTACTATCTCATTCTCAATGTTTATCTCTGTCTCAATTGCTTCTTCTGTTTTCAGATGAGGAAAATAAGTAGCTAGAATTTCTGCTATCTCATCCTCATTACTGTCAGTCTCAATATCTTCTTATGTAGGCAGATGAGTCTGAATATCTTCTTCTGAAGCCAGCTGATTCTGGGGAACAAAATGCAATGCATCCTCTACTACAATATCTTCTGTCTCAAGACCAATTTCTTCCGTGTGATTATCAAACACGTGGTCGTCTGATTGGGTTACACTACCGTTGGATAGTAAGGAAGAGGGATTTGATCTTCTTTGACAATTCGCATTTCTACTTCTACTCTGTCGTTCTGAGGGATTTGATCTTCTTTGACAATTCGCACTTCTACTTCTACTCTGTCGTTCTGATCGTCTTTCCCCTTGCCCTCCCATTTCAATATCACAAAAATAAAATGAATGGCCTCCGATCTAAACCGACGTATCCGTTCCTAATAGACTGCACAACCACATTACAAAAAAGTTGATTTAAAGTTTTTATAAGTATCTTTCATTTTTCACTTTTCTTAGCTAATTATGTCGAAAAGGTACACCTATTGACAATTGACAATGAGCACAATTAATCACTTTTTAATCTAAAATTTTAATATGATGACTAACAATTGAAGATGCTGGCATATTCTTAGTCGTCCTCTCAAATTAAAGAATGTGATTTCCTCTTCATAACTTGTATTTTTGAATGCATCCGTTAACCTGTTTAACTTTTAACATTTACCCAATATTATTAAGAAATTACTGTAGCACTATATGATTGCCACATAAACTTTGAATTTAGCACGCTGGCTATGTTGGTTGTAAATGCTCATTTTCTGGTTGTGAATTTCATTTTCTAATTGTGAATTTCATTTTCTAGTTTCTATCTATGTTGAAAGGGGTTCATCAGCCACAATTTTGAGTGGCTGTGCTAGTTAATTAACTTATATCAACCATTTTTGTAATATGATTGTGGTAATCTAATCAACCTATACTAAAAATTAAATTAAAGAAAACAAAAAAAAAAATTAATCAAAAAATTTTGATTAGTGAATTATAAAAAAATATTAAGATACTAAATATTTTAATTTACATGTTATTATATAAAATTAATTTAAAACATTCAAAATTATTATTTAAAATTAATATAATTTTCATTTTAAAAATAAAAATGGATTAACACTTTTAGTAATAATTAATATATACATATATAATATATTAATTAAAAACATTATAATTTTTTTATGTTGCATATACAATAAGAAATATTATTCCAAATTTTTTATGTTGTCGTGTCTTTGTGTTGAAACCTCATAACTTCTCCTCAAATGTTTTCTGGCTAACTCACCATCGAGGACTTCAAAACTTTGGTTGATTTGTAATTGCATTCCATATCGACTTCTCATTCTTTTAGGCCTAATGTCAACTTTAGCATGCCATTTTTGGACAGATTTCTTATGCATTCCTATCAGTTGCCAGCCTTGTAATTTAATCATTTGTGACCTAACACCCTAACCCTATAAGAAACATTCCTCGAGTGTCCTTATCATGCAAATGCTTTCCTTACATTGAGCATAACATTGAGCATAGGTATGTTCCTTGTGTAGTGGAACTAGTTTACTTTCTCATGAGACCTGTGTCATCCATTGTACTATAACATTCTTTTATTCTTTTTTCAGTCTTTTAAAATATGAAAAAAGACCAAAAAATTAAAAAATCCAAAAAGAAGGGGGGAAGCATCTATTTCTTTTGTTGGCAACAGTATTGTCTCCCTTCAACAAAGCACAATATTGAGTCAATATATCATCATTTTGGGTCTAGTATGGATTTAAGAGACTTTTCTCATTTTTTAGTATAATATGCCCCGGTTGGTTATTCTTACAACCATATGGAGCATTTGTTGATGCCTCCTATGTCAAAAATGTATCCCATTTTAGAATCCATGCTCCCTAAGTCATATAATGTGTCGTTATTTTTTTCAAGGGAATTTCCATCCGGAGTCGACCATTAAATACTTAATCTCTAACCTTGCATATAATCCTTCCTGAGTCAATCAAGTCCATCTTATCATCGCAAGTATCATTGTCCTTTACTCATGCTAGTATAGAAGGTCCACATTGACTTCTTATTTATGCGTCTCCTCTAATTGGCTATGACACATTTTTCTAAGATTATAACCTAGAGTTTCACCCTCGACCTATTTTCATCATTGATAGGTGACCTTGTGCTTAGTAGATGGAAAACCATCATTGGTTCAGCGTAAACAATAATCTTCCCACATAGGGATTCTTGTGCTACCTTGGTTTCCATTTGAACCCATTGGTGGATTCCTCTTCTTTGTCATTAGTATCCATTATTGGATACTATTCAAAGAGTATAAGTCATGCACTATTCCATATTCTAAGTCATACCCCGGTGTGGTCCATACAATCTGTTCGTCCGAGTCCTTCCAAATCTTTGGCCTTTTTCTACCCCTCGTGTTGGATGATGAAGGATGCCTTAATTCCTTCCTTATAGTGGATCTCTTCCTATCAAATTCAACACATATTTCTATGGGATAGGGATATTGAGTCCTATTTGGTACCTTGGGGCTTGCATTCATCAATGGAAGTTTCCCTGGCTATCGACAACGTGGATACATCAATGTCCCCTGCTCGATAAATTCTACCAAGTGTTTGACATCAGATTCATACTTGTTAGATTGTACCATGGTACCTTGACACCCATTATCAACATCGATGGGTTGTATCACATTTGTTAACATTATACATCAATGAATGATAATCAAATGGTGTCTCAGTATTGGTGCAAGCCTCCTTCCCTCCAAAAGGGTTGCTTGACCTCCCGGTCTTGGAGTGTTTGAAATACTGAGTCAGAGTGACCCCTTGGGTCCTTGCAGGCACCTGAAACAAGTCTACCCACACACACAGGTTTTCCCTAAAAGTGACCATGGCTATGATGGTGGGTCTATCTCTTCGCAGTTTGGACTTCAAGGGTATCCTGAATCCTTCTCTCTCTTTTTCCTGAAGAGCTCCTCTCCGAGTTTCTGAACTCCTGCCATGCTACTCCTCAGATTTTTCGGCCCCACTATGGTTCGAACTTCACGACCTCAAAAAATCTAGGCTTCTGCCACAACCTCCGAACTTTTAGTTCCCAAACTCCTTGATCTAATGCCACGTGCTCTCCTCCGATCAATGGTCAAGATTGAATCACGACTTCGGACTTCAGGACTCTTCTTTCGTCAAGTCTTCCAAAATTTCCAAACTTTGAAATACCAAAACACTCTACTACTAACCTCCTCATAGATCTCCCAAATCTGACGATTTGGAATCGTTCATCTCCTTTGAGGACAAACCTTGTCCACTATCTTTCAGTGGATGTTGAAGAATTATTCCCTTCGATATTTCTGTTATTCTCCCTCCTAAGATTTGACTTCCTCGGTTTCCTATGAGCAATTCCTTCGACACTTAGTCAAAATGTCAATCTACCCACACCTTGCAACATATTTTCATCCAAAATTAAAATTTTCCTTGTGGATGGCTTCACACTCCTCGCAGTTGTTCTCCCGTGACTGGGATCACACTATTCCTCATGAGCTTTCAAGTCTAAAAACCCTGTCACGCACTCCTTGCGGACATCGATGCATGCCTTGCATATAATAAGTTATCGTTATCTCTTCTGAGCTTTCTATTTGAAATAGACTTATCCATGCACTCCTTGCGGACACTATGTACACCTTGCACTCTCTCAATGAAGAGAAACAATTGTGACTTATCTATTCCTCACAACAACTCATGCATTCAAGGAAGCAAATGTAGTCGTTGATACAAGAACAAGAAATAATAAAGTATTGAAAAATAACAAAGTGTCTACCATTCACTCATTCAGATAGACACATAACAACACACATTTGGGACAATATGCTCCTCTGTTACATTCATTCGACTGGAACTTACATATATTCATACAATATTTCTCCGTATCTCCTGGATCTTAGATTACAATGGAAATCTATACATTAGATTCAACAATGACTGATTAACTATCTTCTATCAGTGACAACCCCTCTACTCGGAAATATTACAAATCTTTATACAAAGGGACTCTCTTGAGTTCTTCGCTCCAACTATTCTACACTATCCTATCAGAATTAAATTCTATCAACTACTTAACATTTATTACAATAAATATTGAGTCAGAAAGATAAGAGCGCAAACTCTAGATCTGTACTGTGATCTTTCGCATTAAACAAAATATAATCCCCATCGATCTCATGTGATGGTTCAACCTCCGATCATTTAAATATGTTCACTACTCTAAAAAATTTGTCAAACAATACATCAATACATTGATATTTGAAATTCAAAATATTTCAAAATATGTGCTAATGTGCCGAACTGTTTTCCATGATTGTTCTTTAGTGGTGATGCTCCTGCATCATACTCCCTTGGATGAAAAATTCATGGACTCTTGTCCATGAGCTCCTACACTGAGATTTTAGATCCATAAGGACATGTGTCGACGAATCGCATTCTCCGGGTAAAAGCACTATGGGAGAAAGTGAAGGAGGAGAACTTGAGATTGTCGAAGCTCGAATAGCCAAAGTAGTTGGGAGTCGCCGATCTACGGGGGGGGACATCTGTTGTTAGATCGTGTACTACAGGTAAAACTCTCCAGGTGAAGCAGAGCATGGAGAAGTTGATATTTGAGAATTTTGAAGGCCGAAGTCCCAAAGAGGATGAGAGCCATCGATGTGAAAGTGGACATGTGACACCAGATCTAGAACTTCGGGGGAAAAAATAGGCGGAAAACACCAAAACCCCGAAGGAGATCTTGATCGTTGATCAAGAAGGGGGTTGAAGGACCATTGATATGGTTGAAAGGGCCAAGGTCCCGAAGCGGAGGAAGAGCCACGAACTTGAGGAGAACACATGGAAAACAATCTACCATTTCAGAGAAATCACTCTGGAAGAAAGAGGAGTTGTTGAACAAGAACTCCCGAAGGTCGAAGAGTCAATGTTCATCTGAGCTGCCTGTTTGCTAGGGACATGTGTAAAAACATCTTCCATTTGGAATATAGCCATAGTGGAGGTATTAAGAGTTGAGATTTGAAACTCATGAAGCCCGAAAGGCGAAATCAATCATAGACATTGATTGGAAAAAGAGCACACATCGATAGATCGAAGAGATCTGATAGTGCGCGAGGAAGTAAAGAAAGAGATAGATTGTAGTAATTGATCAAGAGGCAATGCCCGAGATTGAAGATAAATATTCACGCTTGATTGCGAGGCCAGAACGTACTCAGATGTTAAAAATTTGAGAGTGTGCCGCAATTGAAACCACGGTATTGGCAAAGGGACGCATGGCAGCTCGTGGTGAATTGTGGGGAGAAAAGCAGGTTAGTCTCAAACCACTCTTGGTTTCACCCCTAATCACATGTTTACATGAGGTGATAGCCCGATTTTATATGCAAGAAAGGTCTAAATGAAAAGGAGATAGCGCCTGAAACTTGACATTTCAGAAGCACACAACAAGAGGTAGCGAGTATCACATGACGTGCACCCAAAAGATGAAAGGGAGCCTATGTAGTCAATTGGCATTTAGCAAAGGCCTGAAGAGTCAATCTGACTAATCACATTGAAAGATCCTAGACTGGGAGGTTGCAAAACCCCCGGGAGGGGAGGGGCGTTGCATCACATTTTCACTATGGAACTCATGTGAATTTTTTTTTATCTTAGAAATGCTTATTTTTTCTTTACACTCATCAAAACAAATAGATAATTTTGATCTTCTAGATTAGGGTTGATTACATTCTTATAATACCTTAACATTTTTTTTTCCTATAACTCTTTATAACACCACATTTTCTTCTTAAATTTTGATTTGATGATATTTTTAATAGTATCTTTATCTTGCAATATGGTGTCTTCCATGATTACCCAATAGTTTAGCCAAAATTTGGCATCTTTATGCCATGCTCGCTCGAGTCGAGGGTGGTTACGACTCAATTTTGAAGCAATTTTAGGAATCATATTGTCTTCCATGTTGTTTAACGTGTTCTTATACATTAGGTATCTAGTCATAGTTGTTCTGTCAATGATGGAGATGATTGTTTCTAAGAGGAGGATGGGATAGGGTGTATTTCCTTTAATTTTGAGATTATAGGTTATAAAATTCTTTTCTATTTTCTCTATCTTTATCCACGATTCATGAGAGATACTACAGCCCTAGAATTCACATCTAGAAATAATAATAGGTGTAACAAGATTATTAAAGAGGATTTTCTTCATATCTCAAATCCAAATATCGGGTGAATTACAATTGTTTTCAAGCCCATAATAATTTTTCCATCCCCAAATAATCATTTTTTCAATGCTATAATTTTATTTGACCTTGTGGTGAATATCAATTCCAAGATATTTGTATGAATTCACTTCCTCCAATTTTTTGTTGTCAATTAAGGTTATGTTCATCACATTGGCATGAGAAGTCTATAATTTTGACATTGCGAAGAAAAGGGTATGTTAAGAACATAGCAATGACAAGGCTATGTTCTACACATAGAAACAACAAGGCTATGTTCATCACACTATGACGATAAGATATTTGCATCACACTACAAGGACAAGATGTTTGGATCACATTGGGACAATGAGGCTATGCTCATCACATTGCAACAACAAGGATATGTTCTTCATAGTGTGATGATAAGGATATGTTATTCGTAGTGCGATGATAAGGCTTTATTTTTCACAGTGAAATGATAAGGATATGTTCATCACATTGCAACAATGACGCTTTGTTCATCACATTGCAATGATAAGGCTATGTTTAACACAATGTGACAAGAAGGGTATGTTCATTAGATTGTGATGACAATATATTTGCATCACATTGTGGGGGAGAGACATTTGTGTCACATTGTGATGATGATGCTATCTTCCTAATGTTACAACAACAAGGATATGTTTCGTAGAGTGCAATGAAAAGGCATGTTCATCACATTTTGATGACGAAGCTATGTTCGGCACATTGTAAAGACATGGCTATGTTCGAAACAATGGGATGTTACAATGTTTGTAATATTATGATTCTACTATCCCCGAGGTGTAGGACAGTCGGTGACGGAGTGTTGTTAAGCCACTCTGTGTTGTTAAAGTCACCGGTTCGAAACCTACGGGGACAAAAAATCCAACCATGTTAAGGGTTGGTGTGGATCAGGTCGGGCGTGATCCCTGGGTGATTTTGACAGCTTAGATGCCCCAGAATCGTGGTTTCTCAAGCCACAGGTTAATCGCATAGCCAACAGGTCTCGCACAAATTAACAAAAAAAAAAAAATATTGTGATTCTACTATGTTCATCACATTGTAACACTAGTATTTTTTTATTTTAGATGATGTTATGTTCATCGCATTGCGGCAAGAAGGCTATGGCCATCGCATTGTGATGGAATGATATTTTTGTCACATTGTGACAATAGGATATTTTCATCATATTGCGATTACATGATATTTGCATCACATTTCGACAACAAGATATTTGTGTCACATTTTGACGAGGAGGACATGTTCATGAGAATATGACAACAAGGCTATGTTTGTCAGATTGCGATGACAAGGCTATGGTCGTCGCATTACAATCACATGATATTTGTGTCTCATTGTGATGAAATCATATTTTCATCACATTATGAAGAGGAGGTCATGTTCGTCATAATGTGACAACAAGGATATGTTTGTTACATTGCGATGAAAAGTCTATGTTCGTCGCATTTCGATGACAAGATATTTGTGTCACATTGCGATGACAAGATATTTGCATCACATTACGAAGACATGATATTTGCGTCACAGGAAAACATTATATGTTCATTGCATTACAACACATTATGTGTTGCAACATCTTCATCACATTGAAACACATTAAATGTTTGTGCAATGTTATGTGTTCATCATATTGCATCACATTGAAGCATTACTATGTTTGTTATGTTGCAACATCTATTTTTGTTTGTCATATTGCAACGATTCGTTACGGTTGTCACATGAGGAGTTCGGTTTATGTTTGAGACATTACGAAGGAAGTTTTGGCCAATTTAAAAAAAAAACTAATAAAATTATTCATTTGTCACAAAGATAGGAAATGTGCACTCATGTGATGTAGTACATAGAAGAAACTTGTAATCATAGTTGTTCTAATGACGTTGATAACAAATCGTCTTTAACTTTACATGTGATGTTTTTTACTTGTTCCAAACACACTGATAGAAAATCATCTTGACTTTGAAGATGTTGAATTATACTTGTTCTAAGGACATTGGAAGTAAATCTACTTGATTTATATTGGTTTTAAGTATATTAATAGAAGATCGTTTAATAATTTATACTTTTCATTAGAACATTGTTATCAAATCATCTAGAACTTTGCAAGTGATGAGTTATATTATTCTAAGGTCATTCATAAAAATATGCTTGATTTATATGTTATAAATGATTATTTATGTTTTTTCTAAGAAATTTAATGGAAATACACAAGTTTTATACTTTGAAAATGACGATTTATACTCATTCTGAGGACATTCAAAACAAGCCAGCTTGAAATTTGATGATGATTTATTATTGTTATAATGACATTTAAGTAGAAAACACATGGATCATAAAGTGTACGGATTGCCCCATGATATAAACTATGACCACTTTACATCGATATATATCATTGTTGTATATTTTTCATTGATTTTATTTATGATGGGTGGGAGAATTAACAAAGCAAGTCTCCCACCCATAAACAACTTTCATTAAATCCCATATGCTGAAAATAATAAATTCCACATAAATTTTAAACCATATTCCGAAACCATTAAAATAAAAATAATTCTTATAATCCTATCCCTAGTATCCGTTGACTTTAATATATTGTTAATAAATTATTATTGACATGGTTAATTATTATGATTAATTAATAATTATTGTATAAAGGGTATGTATTATACATACATGTCCTTAAAGTAACCCTCTTATAATATAGCTAATTAAGCATATTAATAATAACTCATAATAATCACTAATAATATAGTTAATAATTATTATTATTATTTATGAATAATTATTACTATATTATGTATAATAACATCAAAATAATAATATTATTTTTAATTAATAAAATTATGATTAATAATGATTAATTAATAAAGTATCATTAATATTTTATTTATGAATTTAATAAAATATTATTATGTATTAATGTGGTTAATAATAATAATAATAATAATAGCCCCGGGGGCAGCTCAATTGGCAAGTGCCTGCCGAAGGGGCATACGTATGGCACTGCCGATTCTGCCAGCATAAAATAATAATATCAGGACTTTTGTCTTGTGATGTACATTTTTTTTTTTAAGGCTAATGTAAAAACAAAACAACTAATGTAAAAACAAAAAAAAATATGAAAAGAAAAATTGTATTCTTAATAAAAAAAAATCACATACCTTTCTTATCCCCAATTTCTTTTACTATACATTACTCAATCTGCTTGGCAGAATCCTCTTTGAGGACGCTACATATCTTATTTGTCCCTCTCTTTCAAATTATCTGAGGTTTTTTAGGTTTTTAAAGAAAATTCTTGGATTGACTGAATCCTAAACTTTTAATAAAAAAAAGTTTCAAAACTAATGATTATCTTTCTTTAAGACATTTATGAATTTGCTCGCCACTTTTGCTAAGCCCGCTTCACAATAGGGCGAGTTACATTCGAAACTTGATCTGAGATATTACTTGGCCTCTTTCGCTAAGCCGACTTGACAATAATGTTAGTTACATTCAAGACTCAAGCTGAGTCATTTCTGTGTACTTCATAATCAAATGTATACCTAACAAGCACATGGATACCTAAGAAGCATAATGTATACCTAACAATCAACTAATTCTCAAAATAAAAATCCTTATCTATTAAGACTTATCAACACGTTAACTTAATAACCATACACAAGTGCAATGAGAACACAACTCATAATCTGTATGAAGCTTTTGTAATGACATAGCATGATTTCGTCTTTTTTTTATGAAAACAATGCACTGACCAAAAGGGACTAAATAACCAATTCCTAATCAACAACAGATAAAATAGTGTTAGCCATGTTACGTAAGATTTCGATCTTTGTCCTCACTTTTGGTAAACCTGTCTATTTATTACTTGATCGTGTATTCCCAAGCTTGGAAAAATTATCTTTTTCAAGCTCACCTCCTCATTTTGCAAGAAATTTAATATACATCACTTGCAGAATCAGTTTTGGTTCGGAGATTTGAGACGTCTTAGTTTTRTGGGTTGCTCGCCCGCCCAATACTTGAAACCCCGCCGAATTAAATAGTTAATAATGCAATACATTAATAAATTATCCTACTGGGATAATACTAAGAGATCCATACATACTTGGAATCTAATTTGGAATAAATTATCCTACTGGGATAATACTAAGAGATCCATACATACTTGGAATCTAATTTGGGTTGAGCAGTTTAATAGCCTCCAAAGGATTTGGATGTAGTAGTTGGAATGAAAGGTAGAACAACCTCAGTGTCCTTTGACACGAATCATGAGATATGATTTTTTATTTTTTTTTTAAGGAATGAGGGTTTTAGGAGCGGGGAAGATACCTCCTAATCCATAGAAATCGCATTGTCATTCATATAGGAATCCCATATCCGAAAAGAAACAAACCCTCATTGTCAGGCTCAAGAAATTAGGGGAAATTGCTGAAATAAAAGGATTAGGGTTTTTGGAGCTTGAAAGAGAATATCTATGTGAGGATAATAGTAAAATGGAGATGGAAATGAAGAATGGATTAATGGGATAGAGAACTAATAACCATGTTGAAAATATGAGCCGCAAAACAACCTTAACCTCATCTTAGACACATACTCTCTGCTTATTGAAATCCATCGAAAATTCTATTTCATCATTTGTTGAAAATATGAGCAGCAAAACAGCCTTAACCTCATCTTAGACACATACTCTCTGCTTATTGAAATCCATCGAAAATTCTATTTCATCGATTGTTGAAAATATGAGCAGCAAAACAACCTTAACCTCATCTTAGACACAGTCTCTCTGTTTATTGAAATCCATTCTATTTCATCATTTGTGGAAACCTCAGATCGGAGCAAAACTGAACGGGGGTTAGGATTTTATAAATTTTTTTTATGTCCAGAATAAAAAGGCTAGATTTTTCCCTAATAAAAAGGCTAGCAAAACAGCAAAGGCCAGGTACTATCGCCAAGCATGAAGCTTTCAAACGAAGACCTTTTAGCGTAACCGAAACACTTATTTAGCAAAAGGCCAAAGGCCAGGTACTATCGCCAAGCATGAAGCTTTCAAACGAAGACCTTTTAGCGTAACCGAAACACTTATTTAGCAAAAGACCAAAGGCCAGGTACTATCGCTAAGCATGAAGCTTTCAAACGAAGACCTTTATTAAACCATTGATTCCAATAAAAGGACCCTATCAATACCTAACAAGCAAAAAGCACAATACCCAAACCCAAACATCAAGAATGGTCGTACTCCTGCCAAACATCCAAACATTGTATGTCTCAAACACTCAACAGCATATTCAATTTGAGACCGTTTGACCCCAAGATGGGAACTATGGTGTATAATATCACTTTTTGCAATATTCATTGATGTCGTCATTAATGAGCCAAACACTTCCTCCAAGGGTTGTGAAGTTTGAAACTTCACCTCTATGGGAAAAACCAGTGATAATGTAAATGTCCTCAACTCTGATGGTCAAGGACTGCCCCCAAGCATGATTGCTTCTGCGTGATATCAATATTCAATGATACCAATAGTCAATGAGAAGGTTTAGCAATATTTTTTGAGCTAGCGTGCCACTAATTTGGAAAACTTTGTACATCCCAGGTTGTGACAGAGCCTATTTGGCACCAACATCTTAAAATATTGCACGATCAACTTATTTGTACAAACATCCCTCCCAAAATCCAAATGAAAGAGAGTTCATCTTTTATTTTTTCAAAGTAGTTCTGCCCATCTGCAGATCCATTTGATAACAGTCGCAGATATTCGCGCCTTGCATTTCCACTAAGAACAGACATCCACGGATCACTCGTAAAGAAAAAGAGATGGACAACACTCTTTTTTTCATGAAAATTGAAAAGATGAAAATGAAAAGAATGGGATGAGAAGCTAGAGGGTTCGTTATTTCATTACTCCAAGATCTAGCAATCTCCAAACAACATTTTAAGGGTTTTTCCAATTTTGGGTTAATTTTAGCTTATGTGGTGAAAATGAAATGGCTAAATGGTAGAAATTTTCTTTTTTATAAATTTTTAAACCTACTTTTCACAGTTTTTTATTTTTTCCATAAACAGAACTAATGTCAAGCTTTGTTGTAGTGTTGTGGTTTCTTTGGGAGGTTTATAAATATATATTTTGGGTACTTGTTGGTACTTTAATTAGTTGACCAAGTCTTTTAAAAAAATTGTCATGCATTTAGACTAGGTCTCCCACACCACCTATATTTTCATTAATAATCACTATTTCCACTTAAACCTAGGGTTGGTCCCATTAACTTGCGACATCATCCTTTCTTTCTTTTCATAATGTCGTCTCATTGATGATACAACCTAGCTTTTAGGCTTGGCAGTCCTATTTAGTCCCACCATGACTTTGTGTTTAAACCTCATTCTTCTTACTCGATATTTTTTGGCCATTACCTATGAGACTCCCCCAATTATATGATGCTTACAACAACATACTCTTATATAGTGTATTCCCTATCTCTCTTGCATAATGAATTTATTTGTACCAAACACATATTTGACATARGGTAAACCCCATTTGTCATTGGYGTCATACATTTCCAGTTGTTTAATGATGTGTTTAATGATGTTTGTTAGGGATGGTAGATCTTACCTCTCCTCTTAGTTAGTAGCTCACTAGAATTTTTACACCTATGTTGTAGTTTCTCCTTAGGCTCAGAAGCCCTYTTTAGTGTAGCCATGTTTTTGTGTTGAAACCTAATAACTTCTCCTCAAACGTTTTCTGGATAACTCACCTTCGAGGAATTCAAAACTTTGGTTGATTTGTAATTGAATTGCATATCGACTTCTCATGATTTTAAGCCTAATGTTGGCTTCAACATGCCATTTTTGAACCAATTTCTTACGCATTCCTATCAATTCCCATCCTTGCAATTTATTCCTTTGTGTCTAGACACCCTAACCCTCTAGGAAACATTTCCTTAGTGTCCTTATATTGCACATGTTTTCCTTACATTGAGCATAGGTATGTTCCTTTCTTTGTGGAACTAGTTTACTTTCACACTGAAACTTGTGTCATCCACTATACTATAACATTCTCTTATTCCTTTTCAACAATCTTGAGTTAATATTTCATTATTTTTGGTCTAGTATGGATTTAAGAAAAAATTTCTTGTTTTTTAGTATAATCTCTCTTGGTTGGTTATTCTTCCAACCATATGGAACCTTTGTTGATGCCTCTTGTATCACAAATGTATCCCATTTTATAATACATGCTCCATAATCCATATAATGTGTAGTGTTTTTTTTCAAGGGACGTTTCATCCTCAACCGATCATTATATAGTTAGTGTCTGACCTTGCATATCATCCTTCCCGAGTCAACCAAGTCCATTTCATCATCACAAGTATATTTGTCCTTTACTCATGCTATTATAGAGGGTCCACATTGAATTCTTGTCTGTGGGTCTGCTCTCATCGACTCTCACACATTGTTCTAAGAGTATAACCTAGAGTTGCACCCTGGGCCTATTTTCATCATTGATAGGTGACCTTGTGCTTAATAAATGACAAACCATTTTATCATTGATAGGTGACCTTGTCCTTAATAGATGACAAACCATCATTGCTCTCACTACCTTGCTTTCCATTTGACGCTTTGGGTACATGTCATCCACTATTCCATCTTCAAAGTGATACCTTGGTGTTGTCCTCTGAGTCCTTTCAAATCTCCAACCTTTTCCTACCACTCTCTGTTGGATGACGGAGGATGCCTTAATGCTTTCCTTCTAGTGGATCTATTCCTATCGACCTCAACACATATTTCTCTCGGATGGGGATTTAGAGTCATATTTGGTACCTTTTAGATTTCACTCATTAGGGATAGGTTCTCTCGCTATATTGATAGTGGGAATACATCAATGTCCCCTTCTCGATAGAATCTAGAAAATGTTCTACAAAGTGTTCAACTTCAGGTTATGTATTCACACTTGTTAGATTGTACCATGCTACCTTAACACCCATTATTATCATCGATGGGTTGTCTCGCATGTGTTAACGATATAAATCAATGACCGATCATCAAATGGTGTCTCACTTTGTTCAACCCCACCACATATATTCACATAGTGTAGACATGTACCATGAAACATTGTCTTGAAGACCTCGGGTGAAGTACGAGTATCACATATTTTGTGCTCTTGTGTGCTCTTGCCCTGACATATATTGTACCACCCCACAAACATTTCTACTTGCAGAGGATCAATTTTTTAACACCATTGGTCCCATATATCCTCTGTTTTTTATTTTGATACATAGTACCATTGTGTATCTATTCATGGCTATGATCTCCTTTCACATGGATCCATTGTGTATTCCTCATGGACATGCTTGCTACTTCATATATATCACACAGATCCACTATGTATTGCTATTTTCAATGGATATTAGTCATATTTTCATATATTCCATGGATCCGCAGTGTATTTGATTTAGCGGCTACACTTACATCAATCTTGAGCATGGGTATGCCTGACTTGGGATAGAGAATACTCTTACTTGATTTTGGCTTAAAGTTTTTGTTTTTTTATTAGTTGTATCTAGAACCTTCATATATTCTTTCATTGCATCCTCCCTCTCAGATTTATAATGTATTTTGACCATCACTTTTCCTTGTGAACTCACACATTAGGGGGCTTTTCTTAGAGAACAAATTTCCACATCTATGCATTTGTGACATGATCCAACCCTTTTCCCTATATTGATAATAAAAATATCAACTTACCTCATCAAAGTCACCTAAAAAACATGATGTTTTCTTATATCTACAGGTTTCCTTTGTGCAACACATAGACGTCTCCACCTTTCTATTTTTCAACCCGCAAATTACCTAAAAAAAATGTGAAAAACAAAATAATTCCACATTTTCCAGTTTTTCAGTTGGTATTGTTTCCCAACCACAATAATCCCATACCAAATGGAATTAAACCTCCTGAACCTATGAAGGATGGTATAAATTCACCATTGGGGTAATGGATGAGGAGAGGAAGAATAAAGGTGGAAGATGATGCTAGAAAAATTTAGCAAGCTTTCCATACCTCAGTAGAATCCCATACCTAGAAAATCTTTTTCTAGTGTTCCTTCCTTCTCTTTATAACTACAGGGTGTGTTCCTATCCCTGTTGAGTTATCCAAGGAAGAGCCTCACCATTGAGTTGATTCTTGAATGTCTTTGGAGGAACCGAGGGCAGTTGGCTCCGAACTAGTAACAAAGGTTGAATAATTTTGTAACTACCTTTCTCACATTGTTGTTAATAGAAGAATTATCTTTCCCTCCTATTATGTGTTTATTTGTTCATTTTAATGTTACATGCTAATGTATTTCAGGTATATTTGAATCTATGCACATGATATATGCTATTTGAATGTATAACTACCTTGTAGCAACCTATTCTTGGTTTCATATTAGAGGCTAGTTTCATAAGAGATCAAGAGTGCTTCAAGAAGCTAGAGAAGGGATTAATATCGAACAAAGGATTCAAGAAGTGAAGCCTCTTTGTTCTCTCTCTCTCTATAAAAGTATTTATATAGATGAGGGTGGGTTCTTTCTTCTAATTTTGGTCTTTATCTTAATACCTTAATCAAATACCTTAATCAAGGTCATGGGAAAAAATACCTTAATCAAATAGTGCCCAAATATGTTTGTGAATATACAAATATTCATAATACAAAAAAACATTGTAGAGAAAACAATCACTATTCTAAAGATGAGATACTTAATATTTTACTTAATTTGTTTATGAAGGTCATGGAAAATGAGGAGATAATTACTTCGAATTCATTTCAAGTTTATTTTCTTACCAATTGGTTGATATTATGTCATCAACACCATGACCATTGTTTGTCCATACAAAGATAAGAAATTCATATTATTTCAAAGTGAATTGGATAAAAACATGATTGATGTTGGAAAAACCCTTCCACTAGTCAAGAAAAGACATATTGTCATCATTTGGAAAAATGATTTAAAAAAAATCCATAAGAACAATATTTGCATTTAATTTTTGGATTGATAAACTACATTAATATGATATCATCATAAACAAGATTATTTGATATTAATGGTATCATTCACTTGAACATAGATAAGATATGCCATTTTGATATCAAGGTAACTTTTTATATTTATGTAACTAATAAAACTATTTCATTTAATGTGACCTTAGGATTACAAAGTTTCCTCAATGCATGCTGAGAGACATCTCCACCTCTACTTGGATGATTTTTTAACTCTTTGAAAAATTCACATATGTAAATATGATGCAACATTAGCATATGCAAATGTGATGAAAAATTATATGTCAACCATGATTAATATATTGAATACCATGATTATATGTCAACCATGATGAAAGTTTGTATTTTTGTTGATTTAATGGTTAATATGGGTAGCAAGGCACTCTATGTGCATGTTCAATTCTTCATGGGATGTGGAAGCCTCATTCTCAAGGAGAAAAAAATTACATGAAGAAGAAGTAGTATTAGAATTGTTAGAATTGTCATTAGGAGGCCTACTACTTTTCTATATTAAAGAACTTTCATGAGGGGTGAATCGACAACCCTATTGATGTAATAATACATGCATCTACTTGTTTTCTTCTTGATGAATTTGGTGTAAATATCAATGAATATATGGGAGTTGTACATACATTGGAATTAAGAAATAAGGTGGAGTGAACTCAATAAACATCATTTCTAACAAAACATGAGAATGATAATGAATTAAAAAAAGGAAATGTAATATTGTTTGTAGCACTAGAGAGTGATAGCCTTTGGTTCCTATACTTGGTCCATCTTTTTTAAACCTTTGATCAAAAAATTAACATGGCTTCAATCAAAATTTTTGAGAACTTTTCTTCAACTAAAGGATTCAGAAAACTAACCATCAAAATTGAGGCATGCATTGGGTTTTAGTGTCATGCTTTTGAGTCGATATTTATGTCAATATTGCATCAAGTTTCTATCTCTTTTCAATCTCTCTTGGGGTGAAACAACCTATTTTATTTACAAGAAGGAACTAATTAATGGTACTTCTTAGTGTGGGATTTGACGTGCTCCATGTAACAAGTTGAATAACTCGTTTCTAGGTTGGATAAGAAAGGGTTCCCTTCTATTACCCCATGAAGGTGCCCATTGACTTGTCATGTATTTTTAGGGCGAATACATTAGCAATTCCAATATCCTTAAAGTGAGAGAACAACTTGATAATTTTCACCATTAACAAGTGCATGCTTGACATTTTTGTAGTTTCCCACTCCCCTAACTTGAATTTGTGGTGTATATCTATTAAATATATAGGATGGGGATTGTGTGATCTGTTATATTTTGTTGGAATCATGTGTCATTATCTAATTTGTCTACTCTCCCCTTTTCACTATAGCTATTGATGGTTTGATATAAGCATGCTTCTTTTTCTTTGAGTTATTAGTTGCATTTGTGGTTCCAAGTAGGGATTTATGTCTAAAGTTCTCTAATATTTCTTTGCTACTAAATATTTGTGGATTTTAAGCCATAGAAGATGTAATACTTTTCTAATTACATGAATGAAACTTGAACTTCACTACACTAAAAGGACACATAGATGAAAGAATCTAAGTTTCTTTATGATGTGACTCATGAATAATTATTTTTAACCAGAAGTAGATATAAAATTAAAAACATAATTCACTAGATATTGGTGACATTATTGCAACAATGACATAGTCTCTTGTGTCTTTGGTGTAAAATTTCATAGTGAAATATAGAGGATATGGAAGAGGTTTAGGAAACCCATGGTAATGGAAAATATTTGAGAGGCTAGATTTGTTTGTCTTGTTCTAGACTCATGGTTTTTTAAATTTAGTGGCCCAACGAGGCCACCTAGGGGAACGCCCACCTTGGGCGCACAAGTCAATCACCTAGGCACAACATATTTTCACCTTTTGATGATCAATTAAGAATATGTAAATAAATGGTTCCCTCAGTATATAAGGTGAACCGAGGACTCTAATAAATCATTCTTGCCTTTTCTTCTGAAGCTACGTGTCTCATTTGTTTTATTTTCTGAGTTTGAAATTTGCGCTTCCACCTCTAAGAGCTATATTATTCCATTATCTATCCACTCTCTCAGGGAAAAAATTATTTTCCTTCAAATTTTCTGAGGCAGGAGGGAGGGCCTACCAACCTCAGGTTTGCGCCCTTGTTGGTTTCTCCTTTGTTGGGATGAAGTGAGTGCCCCCTCTTCTATGGCTACATTGAGCCTCTCCCAGTGATCCCCAGGAATCACACTAAGATATCGAAACCCTCTTTTCCACTCTGAGATCATCCCGACTTTCGATATCCATTGCTTGGTAACCCAAACCAATGGTGCGCCCCTGCTTCGATTTGTGCCTGTGAGGAGCTTTGGGTCAAAAGTCAGACTATGGATTGTGTGGTCACATTCTCATGTATATATCCTTCTTGGGAATATCAATTTGTATCAGAGCCTCAATATCCATGGAAAATATTTCGATCTTGAGGATTGAGAGAATTTGTTTTTTGGGTTTTTCATGAAATAGTCGAGATTTTTCCCATTCCATGATTTACATATTCATGCAAGAATGCCAATAGATCTCATAACCCCAGTGGCACCCAAATATCCATTGCAACAAAGAGGAGTTCCACATATCTAAAACAATACAAATAGCTCCCTCTAGACTAGTTCATCTTTGTTGCTTCAGGGTTTTGAGTGCTTTGTTCCCAAAATAGAGCCTGACCCATTTTTTAGCTTTACAAACTAGGGGTGCCTTTGATATTAGCTGGCCTCATAATTCCTCCGCATAAAGATCCTTTGGCAGTCGACTTAGATTCCAACATGTCAAATCTCGTCCAAGATCTTGCCTCCGTCCTCAATGAGTTGCTCATAATGCAACAAAAAATCAATCGAGACCCCTTCTCGTTGGAAACTCGAATCGAGCTACCCAAATTTCTTGGTCAAACTAATGGAGAAATTGTGGATTCTTGGATCCGTATCCTCTCCACCTATTTCAATATATGTCCAGTCCTTGCCCAGGAAAGAAAGCTCCAGATTTTTGCCTTGCAATTAGAAGGACTTGCACAAACTTGGTGGGATACAGAGAAAGAGCAGACCGCATTTGTGATAGAGATTGGGGATGCTTTAGAATCCTCCACTTCCAAACCCACCAGAACCTCGGATCAAATTTCTGAAGTTTTGAGAAATTACTTCTATCCATTCAGGTATGTGCAATCCTTATGGATCAAATGGCACCAACTTCAACAACTCCCTTCATAAGGAGTGCAAGGCTACATATACTTCTTCTGCAAGATGTGCCTCTTACTTCATATTTCAGATCGAGAATAGGTACTCATATTAAATTTTGTTGTTGGTTTATTAATTTAGTTCCGTCGAGAAGTAGAGTTGTTTGAAAATCCAACTTTAGACACAACATTTCAGAGATCTTTGGTTATATAAAGGAAAGTCACTCCTAGAGGTCGTACTCCTTAGTCCCACCCCTACACCAACCTCTTCTCCTCTCAACCACCCAACTCCCATCCATTATCCTACTTTCCACCTCCTCCGGCTGAAAACCCCACACCCAATACAAATACAAGGACGCCCTGGTGTTCATTCCACAAAACTACTTCAGAAAATTCAGTCGATTGTGGCATCCTCCAAAATATAAAGACCATCAAAGCCCTACTCACTCAGCTCATTGTGCCCTCCCAAGTAGAATATGTCGAAGAAGTTCCTCTAGAAAATCCCACAGAAGTAGATCCCTCATTGATTCTAATGACCCATGAAGATTCAAACTCATCCACCTAACCCCTCTTCACCCATAGTTACCAAATTAAAAAATCCATGGATTTACTGATTATGGAAAATGGAAGCCAAAAGAATTTGGTGTCTGAAGACCTTGTCAACCGCCTTAATCTGGTTACTACTCCACATCCACAACCCTACCAACTGGGATGGGTCAAGAAAGATGGCCCTTGTCTCTTAGTTTCTAACCGTTGTCTAGTCACTTTTTCCATAGGCCAATTCAATGTGATGTCTCCCCCTTGGATTGTACGGATTTGCTGCTAGGTATCCCATACCGAACCCAAATAAATTCTATCTATATGGCCAAATCCTGCTAGTACAAAATTGCCAAAGAAGGCCACACTTATATCTTAAATGCAGCAAAACCCAAACCCCCTACTTCCAAAGAAAAAATCTCCCATGTACGCTTAAACCAATGTTTCTTTCTCTGTTTGGTGCACCCAATAACACCAAACAATACCACTCACTCTGCTCCTGAAACAATGACTCCCCTTGTCCAAGAGTTTACATAGGTATTTCAACCTCCAGAGGGACTCCCGCCCTCCCGACACATTGACCATTCCATTCATGTCATCCCCGAATATCCTTTACCTAATGCCCCTACTTACGGATTGGCCCCAACAAAAATAGAGGAAATGGAAATACAATTGACCGACCTCATCAACTATGCCCACATCCAACCTTCGTCTTCTCCTTATGCTTCTACCGCATTTGTCATTCCCAAAAGAGATACCTCAGAAATGCGCCTTTTCATTGATTACGAGACTTGAACAAAGCCACAATAAAAAATCATTACCCCCTGCCCCACATTGAGGAGCTACTCGACACCCTCCAAGGAGTTAAGTGGTTTACTAAATCGGATTTGACAGCTAGATACCATCAAGTACAAATGAATCGAGATGATGTTTGGAAAACAACGTTCAAGAC
>ML800760.1:0-25876 GCA_009831015.1 Picea engelmannii
TGGTCGCCCACCTATTCCACTTGCTTAAATTATAGTTTCCATCTTGGCAGTTTTTCTATAGTTTTTCGGGTCCCAAACTTCTGGGGCCATTTTGAGGCCCTAAACAATGTTTTTTTTTACATTCAGAATGTGTACTCCTCGGCTATACCTTCCCAAACGGGTGCCTAATTCCCCATATGGAGATCGTAGGAAAATGGTGTGCTCTCGGGAAGTTGAAGTATCAACTACCCCCATCGGGGCCCACAAACCTTTTGGAATTTCATCTTCTAGGGTTAGAGTTTTTTATGTTAAGGGTTTTATCATTTATGCTTTATGTTAAAAATGAATTTGGAGCATCATTTTAATCAACTTCCTATGAATGAGCATAGTCGACACATCTCTCTTTAGAGATAAGCTACCACCATTCTAGCTAGCTTGTGTGCTTTGCCTTTTACAATCTTTTGTATTCCAGGCAGTCATTAATAGAATCTAAGTTTTACTATTTATTGTATTATTGTGTTCTTTGCAATATCTCTATGTATCTCCTTGTTATATCTATGTTATATTTCTTCCTTCATGTCATTCTCAAAATAATATGGATCACATGTTCTCTCCTTCACAACCCCAACATTTAATAGGTTGTTGCCTTGGTATTTTTCCCAAAGTTTCTATCATTCTGGGATCATTTGGAGTTGCTTGCACCTGAAAATTATTTCTAAAGAATGGTGGCTTGTTCTTCTTCTTCCTCTACTCCATATTAACTTTCTTCTTATCTTCCCAAGCATTTTTGAAGGTTTCTCTTCATCTATACCATTCATAGAGACATTTGGCTCTCCTTATTGTTTCATCCAATGTCTTGGGATCATCATACTGAATCTTATCACTAAATATTGATGGTATCCCACTCAGAAACCTTTGAATCTTGACCTATTCATCCTTGATGAAGCCAACATACTTCAACAGTTCTAAAAATATCCTCTCATACCTATCCATGGTCATACTCCCAAGCTTGAGTTCAAAGAACTCCTTCATCTTTCTAAAATAATAATCCTTGGTCAAGTATTTCTTCTTAAAATACCTTTTGAACTGCCTCCAAGAGAATTTATTATCATCAATGTGTTGTACTTGTACAAGTTGATCCCACCACATTGATGTTTTCCCCTTCAGTTGGTAAATGACAATTCTTCCTTCTTCATGTGAGGAATAATTGTGAAACTGAAAATATTTCCTCATTCCCAATAGCCAAGTCTTTGCATCCTCATCCTTCTTGTGCTCACCATCAAAGGTAGGAGGTTTGATATTATTCATTTCTCCTTGCAATTCATCCACTCCATAACTTCTCTTATACTTTCTAATAGGAGATAAGCTTGGACTACTCTCTTCTCTCTTAATTGAGTGCCTTGGTGAGTGATGGTGATGTCTATAAAAACTTATGTATTATCTTCTTTTATCATGAGATTTGTGTCTCTTTGACTTTCTTGAGTATGTCCCCATTATCCACTTTCTTCTCTATTATATACAAAATATGCAACAACCTGATATCGATTCCATCTTGCTTCTCTTTGTATTTCATAATCCTCTCATTATCAGCTTTATAACTCAACATATCTCTTTGCAGGCTCTTTATAGTCTCCACCAAATTCATGCTTTCCTCCTTGCTGACACACAACCCCCTGACTTCATCTTCATGGTTGTAGGTTCTATGTGATTCTTCCATGTCTCTCCTCTCTATGTTGCTTCTGATATGTGTTAATTTCCTTTAACTCTACAAAATGTGTAGGTAATAGAATTTGTTAGACTATAATAATTTAACAAATCTATTAAGATTATGCACCATTATGCCCTTTAAAAAAAACACCAGAAATAGTCTTTCTTATTCCTTGTGAATTATATAGTTCAATTCACATTTTTGGGTCAAGGTATGGATTCCTTTACCCAAGACCTTTCCAATGACTACTTTCTTTCTCAATTATGAGTCTTGAGCAGAAAGTTACAGTCATTTGATCATTACTCAGTTACTCCATTTTGCACACCTTTCAAGTAGGTGCAATTTTAGCTAGGTCCATGCATCCTTTACACCTTCTCCTTTGGACGTTTGACAAGAGCTCAACTAGGTTCCTTCATGACAATTTTTTGTAAAATTTGACCAAGTTTCACCTTCATCTGGGCTCCAAGCTATTGGTTACAACATGTTCAAGTTTTGGATAATTTACCTCTTTTAGCAGTGAAAGCTACAAGATTCGTATACCTCCTCCTGTGCACTTTTAGGTGCCCAGATTATCAATATAACCCCATGACTATATTCTATGGCTCAATATATTTCCATAAACTACTCCTGTGCCCCTATCCAATCCATGAGCAGGAAGTTATGGCTTCCAAAATTCAATTAGGCCTCATTTTTACCTTGCACTATTTGGCATGCAACTTCCTCGTACATGCTTATTTTACGAATAGTTTAGATTGTTATAAAGTTATCTCCGAGTTGTTTCATTTTATAAGTAGAAACTATGTGTCTTGGAAGGACATGTTTGGTACAAATTTGATTTTTTTTTTTAAATGTGTTTAGGCCTTCAAAATTGTCCTGCAAGTTAATGACCTGGAAAACACCTAATTTTTCTAGTAATACCCACTATTTTCTGAGAAATTTCACTAATTTCTGCTGACATGGATGCTAAGGCAGCATTCTAGGTCCACCTAGTACCCTAATATGACACCATGTCATCTTCCTTCGTCGCCCTGGCCCTACCTTGTCAGTGTCTAACACCTTCTATCTCTTTCTTCTTTCTTTCATAAACTTTAACTATAATTTACTTTATAACTTTATAAGTTAATTTTTAATTAACTTTATAAGTTAATTTTTAATTAACTTACTACAAACCCACTTGTATCGGTTTCCACATGGCACCACTACAATGGTCCATGCCACTAGCGAGTCCCATCTTCCCTGCCAAATATCCACCTGATGTCTTCTCATATGCCTTGGGGATGGGCGGGTCCCATCTCTCACCTTTTTCTTGGCGTGTGGGGCTAAATATATGCACTATTAATTCCCACATTAAATTATCAATCGGGGCTCATAAACTTTGAGGTGTAGGCACAAGAAATGCAGGAGTAGAGGATAACTATCCTAAGGCCGACGATAATCTGAACAAACTAAGCAAATTAAAGAAAAACAAACTGCAAGAAATACACTAAGGATTCATCATTGGGACATAGGAATAACTTAGTGTTATAAAGGATTAGATCAAAGTCTTTCATGCACTCAAGTGATGCTCATGTGATTAATCATGAGTAGTTGACTTAAGTTTCATGTCCTTCAATGGATTCAAGGAGTGGTTAACAAGATAATCAAATGGAGAAAAATTAACACTATGGAAATCGTCATTGGGTTGCAGAAGAACCAATGCAATAAGGGTTCTGAGTTGTAATCTTTCATGCATGGTTGTTCATGCAACTTTGCAAGAATATCTTATTAATGTCTTAACCTTCAATGATTATTTCCTATAGTGGAGCCACACACATGCTACAAGAAAACAAGTCTAGGAATAAAATAAATAAGCAAATAGGATAACATACTTGCAAATGAATTGAAATGTGAATGTAGGAAATGAACCTAACTAGGAAAGCTAGAAAAAATGGCAAAACACACAAAGAAAACTGATCATCATACACACAAGGATTTAATTATCCATATGCATTCAACACCATGTTTACACTATATAAATTCGAACTGCACACAGGTACCATATCAGGAACAGTAGCAGGTACCGGAATAGGAATAGTAACAGTAGCAGGTACCGGAATAGGAACAGTAATAGGTATCGGATGTAGTGTAGGAATATAATAGACCAGGGTGCAGAAAGATAACCGAGTGTAGGAAACGGAAATTTGGGTACATGAAACAAAGTTGTAAAAACTAATCTATAGGAGCTACTCAAGGATAATTCTTCGAATGGATACAACAGTGATACACAAATGACAACAAACATCAAAAATAAATATGATGGAAAACATATACAAAGTAATAGATGTCTAAACTATGATGGGAAACATGGATAGGAAGAAGAATTAATGAAAGAGGTCATTTGTAATTCTTATAATCAGATGATAGCAATGTGTCATAAAAAAATAACAACAAAGTGTAATGAAAATGGAGTGTGTTTGGATGGGATTAGTTGTGGGTTATGATAGTGATTTGGTGAAAATAAGTTCTTGACAAAACAACGCATTCACACAGTATTTCATGAACATGTTTTGAGATCCCTGTATTTTCAATTTAGAGAACAATCTGAACATGTAACAATTATGAAAGAGATAACAAATGAAATTGCATCGGAATATGTGAATTGTATGCAAATGAAGAATCTCTCTTGAGTATTTAATAAACCCTGAATTCATAAAACTAAATAAAATTTGCAAGCGCGAATTAAACCACATATAAGAAAACTAAAAACGCAATTATATTCTATTATACTAAGCAAATTAAAACATGGAAACACTTACCCATACTAAGGGGCCCTTCTTAGATGGCCAGTTATGCCTGAGAACAATCAGATCAAGCCAAACAGATGCACCATGGATCAACAACAATCATCTTTTCATTTAATCATGGGACTCTGTTTTTACACGGCTATGAACTCCTTAAAGATTTCTCAAGAACAAATCTCCCACTTACAAAAACTTCATGACCAAACCCCAAACTCAGAAAAATGAATTTGATAATTTAGGAAAAAATCACAAAATCTGAGTTTTACAGTGATTTGGGAAAATTCGAGTTAGAGATCCACCCATATCTTCGAAACCAATTCAATTTTGAAAAAGTGCCCTCCATTTACTCAATTTTCCACCTTCTGGACAAAATCCATATCTTATAATTTTGAGATCTTCCTTCATCTACATGAAAATCGAGGCGCAAGTTGGTACCATAATTCTAGAATTGGTATCGGAATTCTGTAGGATGTTGGTACCGGAATTCTGTAGGATGTTGGTACTGAAATTATGTAGAACCTTCTTAGTATCAAATTGAGTACCAAACTGTTGACTATAACATGTTTCTTAGAGACAAACACATTAGTAAACCATTATTGATAAAACCATGCTAAAAACAAATTTAATCATTAAAAATACAAGAAATCATTCATCATTAACCACAAGGTAAAATGGATACATTTTAGTGAAAATTGGTAATATAATGGTTATGAAATATGTGGTAAGTACATAACATGGCTTGTGAAAGACGATTTTATATAGTACAAAATATGACATATTTGGAGCTCAACATGGCATGTGAACAACTTGTCTCCA
Source organism: Picea engelmannii (assembly GCA_009831015.1). NCBI lineage: Eukaryota > Viridiplantae > Streptophyta > Pinopsida > Pinales > Pinaceae > Picea > Picea engelmannii. The sequence continues at coordinate 5,284 of ML800760.1, forward strand.
CCCTCGATCCAATGGATGAGATCAGAGCATGATCAACTACTATTTTTCATTTCACATCCCCCACTTGTGCGAGGGTTAAAATCCCTCTGCAATGCGAGAGTGGTTTCGTCCAGTGCTACATGGTGTCATACCATTGGCTTGACATCACCAAAATCCTTTTGCAAATCCACCTTGCTACCATGCGATACCACTTGTGGTATATCTCCCTACCACCTCGCCTATGCAGCACCCATGTCATCCTCGGTCCCGCCACCTCACACTACCGACCCTACCACCATAGCACCGTGGACTTGCTAGCTCCCAAATCTAACGACGGAGATGCGAGAAGATCTACAACTAATTTTCATTTCGCATGGTGAAGTGGTCGGGAGGTTAACAATGCCTCACAATGTGAAACCACTTACCACCCAATGATATGTGGAATAATCCTATTTGTTTCACATCCTTAAGATCTTCCTCAAAAACCACTTGGTCATGATGCAAAATAACTTTTGTGAAACCACTACTGGTTTGGTCACTCCACCAGTCGCACCACCACCGTGGCTTGGCACCTCACCATCAAACTTGCCACCATCTACTATCGTGGATCTACCTCCATGACATCCCATGTCACCGCCACCAAATGGCCTCCACATCATTGTTGACATCATGTACAAAACAATACTCAATTTTTCCCAAATTTCAAATTTTCCCAAAAATGCATAATTTTCAGTTTTCGTACAAGCTGCAATGGAAGCTCTAAAATTAATCTCCCTATGGCCAATTTCATTCTCGTTCATGTCAATTCAACTATTGCATTCAAAATTCAACACCTCTGTGCCAATTTCTCTATGAATTCCACTTCAAAAATTGGGGCTTTTTCCTGACTTCACCCAATTTCGTCATGGTTCCACTGTAAATTCCAATATTCGACCATCTACAAGTCCAAAAATGCCCAAAATGAGATTAAAATTGGGAATTTTTAATTCTTGGGATAAATTTCCTCAAATTCCCCATGAATTATTCCCCAATTTCATAGCAACATTTTTGTCAAACAAATCACATACATGGTATGAAATTCAATTTCTGCAATTTCATCTTCAACATTTTGTCTCTTGCCCATACATGCTCAGTATTGAACATGTGGCTATGATACCACATTGTAGCATCCCTAGCCCCAAGCTCGGCCATGCCACACAATATTGAACTCGTGGCTCCGATACCACATTGTAGCATCCCCAACCCCAAGTTGGGCCATTCCACACAATATTTTGACTCATGGATACCATAAATTAATAAAAATGCTCTACATATGAACAAAATTATGCAGACTAACAATAAATATATACATGCATAATTATACAAGAAAAAACCATAATAGAGATACATAAATAATCACACAGACGTTATAACAAACACATAGAAGACACTTATATTTTCTGAAAAACCACCAACTATGTGTACACATTAGACTTTCCTTCCACCCACAAAATATGTTGATCATAAACTCTTAGTAACAAGTCACCCATGAGATGAGGCTAGAAACTCCACCAAGGTACAGGAATTCTAAGCCAAGATAACGTCTTTCGAATATCAGAATTATGCTCAGGCCAAGCTGCCAAGTCTAGCAAGCTTTCCTATCCTACAACCTCTCATTCCCTGCATCCTGTCCCACCCCAAGAAGTGTTCCCCTTCTCTTCTCAAGAGTCCTTTGGTTGCCCCACTTCCCTTCTGGGGCTTCAACAACATGTTGTACAGGAAGTCTCAGAGTTCTATAGATGCATCATGGCCCACATGGAAGCAATTCCCAGTAGTTCTCTCACCCAGAGAAAATGCACATAGGATTGACAATCTGCTTCTTCATAATGAACACAATCCTAACAACCTCCTTCTTCTGCTTAGACTACCTAGGTTTACTGGTTACAAACAACTCCAAAACCTTCCAGGTACATGTACGAATGATGATGGTAGGGGGAGTACAGATGACAAGATTCAAGGTGAGAATGACGAGAGAATGATGGAAGAATAATGGGAAATTACACTAAATTCCCATTTTTTATATGCATGTTATCAACTTGACACTTGTCATGTTGGGAACTACATGGGCCCCACATGGTGATACGTTCCCCACACTTAGGAACTTGGGATAAATATAAATATATCTCATATATTAGAATTTAAGAAATATTATTATAATAATTCCTTGGTGTAATCCCCCTTGGGTTAGCCCCTCTTCCTAGACCCTTAGCCCTCTTTCCCTCTAGTGGAGTTCTAGCCCCCCATATTCTTTTGTCTGGTTGGTCTACAACAGTGATGTATTTTTTTATTAATATCTGAGTGTGATTATATATTACAATGATAGGCTCACTTGCATTTTAGCATCCATGATCTCCAACCTATTAAGCACACAGACACCTTAGTCTGAAAACATATATATCAAGGCACTCTGGCCCAAAATACCCCAGCTCACCGGCCTATATGTACATTTACAATTGTGGTTCATCCTAGGGGTATTGAAAACATAATAAATCATGCCTAAACCATCATCAAATATTGTCAATCATGGTGAATCATAGTCAACCATGTTAAAGATGGTTAGCTAAAATAAACCATAATCAACCATGGTGTATAAAAGTCAACAAAACTTAATAATACATAACCCTTGTTGAATGTCACAATGCAACGTAGCAAGTCATGTGAACCATAATTAAACATTTTCAAACATGATCAACCATAGAACAATATGGTGAACCATTTTTAACTGTGTTAAACATGGTTGACTATAGTCAACCATGCCTAAACATAGCCATCCATCTTCAACCATAATAAAAAATTGTCAACCATAGCCAACCAAAGTTAACCAAAATCAAACATGATCAACCAAAGAAAATTGTATTCAAGCATTGTTAACCATAATGAAGTCTGATCAACCATAATCTCCCATAGTCATAGTCAAACATAGCCAACCATATTTAACAATAGTCAAACATGGGAAACCATAGTCTTCCATAGCAACCCATGTTCAACTGTAATTGACCATGGTTAAACATTGTTTACCATAGTTGGTGATAATCACATGTGCCAAGCATGGTTAACAATGGTCAAACATAATCAACCATAGTCGAACTATTATTAAACATAGTCAAACATGGTGAGCATAATCAACCATGTTAAACATGCTAGAGAAACTTCTAGATCAAAACTGTGTGTGGAGTTTTGATCCAGAAGTTTCTCTATAATTATGACTAACTGTGAAAACCTGCATACTCAGACATGTTAAACATGTTCAACCATAATGATTCAACTTTTTAACTACAATCAATCATGACCAACCAAAGTCAACCATATCTATGTCTAACATATTTGATTATATTGATAATATTATAATAAATTATAATATAAATTTAATTGTTAATATCTTTAATAAAGTCTTGTATTATATTTTATTATAATAATTGATATTTCATATCTCATATAATAATTATATATAATTTTTCGTATTATAATTTAATATTAGATTGGGCCTAATGGTTAAGAACATGTGTTTCCTCCTATAAGGTCACAAGTTCAAATCCAGAGCGGGGTAGGGTCTATACACCTCCGTAGATTTAGCAGTCAAATCGTTGTGCGGAGGGGGTCCCTTGTCCCACAAGCAAGGGAGTCTCATATACTAATTTGGTGTATGGCTTGGTCATGACCTTAAAATTTTTGATCATAAAGATTGTCTTATGGTCTTTAAGTCAACCTCACGAGGATAAATCCCCCTACGTTTTTAAAGAGGTGGTACTCCTCTATTTCAAATAACATACAAGAACATAAAAATTCTTGAAAAAGGACCAAGTTTATTATTGAAACAAAATATTCACATGTAAATAATACCTAAGAAAGGACCAGGTATCTTATATAAAGAAAATATTTACAATATGTTACAAGATTATAAACTAAAATAGTATGCAGTAAAATAGGACAACAATTCAATCACATCATTCATCAAAGTAGAACACAATATTCAACAAAAGGGAAAGGAAAGTATCGACTGTGTATAATAGAGAACTATAAATGATCATTTCATTAAATCCAATAAATATTTTGATAGACACACATCTTAATATCATACTTAAATTCAAAGTCTTGAGAAAACAATAATGTTATGTCCCAAAATAGTTCTATGGGAACCTCAAAAAATAATAGATGTCTTTAAATCAATAAAGAGTATTGTTTTGGGTTACAAATAAAATAAATTTTGTTTGTCCTTCAAACAAGATTGGGATGGGGCTCTTGTGGACCATAAAATATTTCATTCTCTATTTCTCTCAATTCAATACTTAGTTGGTGAAATGTGTCCTCAATATCATCATTATTGTTAATGTATCAGACCAACCACCTTTCATCCTCATCTTCAGAGAATTCAATTGAGTCAGTAAACTCACTCACCCATGCAACCTTTGATATTTCAAGTTGTTCCAATATTCGAGTTCTTTTGTAAGATCAACGAGTTTTATAAAAAGGTCACCTCTTTTGATTTTCAAGCATCCAACTTAGTCAACATTTTTCTTAAACTTTTAATTATTTTTAACCAGCAAGCATTGATATGCTTCAATCGGATACTAGAGGGAAGGTTCTATTCTCTTTTGTGGGTGTCACTTAAACTTGAAACTTTTCCCGCAAATGTTCCCACAACCTCCTTGTAAAAACCTTCGTCATTCTCTAAATCCTTTTTGAGATACTCTCTAAAATGCATAATCCTTGTTGAAAAAATGATTGAGCTATGTGCTAGCTCCCAGATTTCGTGGATTAGGTCTATTCTTTTTTGAATTCCATCTCCAATGTATTTTCTCACAACCAAAAACAAACTGGAGGAACCTTTCAACTTAATATTTTTTTATGGGATGTCCTCAAGGGTAAGTGTTGGTTGAATTGCAATTAAAGGCTCAACAAACAATGCTTTCAGAATTAGAGTTGTCTCTAATTCATTTATTTTTTCTTTTAGAATTAAATTTTATTTCTCAATACTATAAATGGATTCTTTTAGTGTTTCCACGGTTTCTTTGTAAAACTGTACAATTTTTTAGGATGCAACTCCATGAAAATCAATTTATGATTTCCATTTTTCAGACACTTTCTTATTTTTCATGTTAACCTTCTCTATTAACAATTTCTTGGAATTTTTATTGTAGGTCGCGTGGTGAAGTGTGATAGATTCTTCTTCAAATATCTCTTGTTCTTGGGTAACCAGATCCTCAACAATTTCATGGGTTTCCAAAATTCATTATTCTGACCAACTAGGTTCTTCTAACACTTAATCCACATCCATTGCTTGGGGACTTTCTTCAATTTCAGGTATTTCTAGCCTTGTTTTATGGGTCTCTCTCTTTATTTTAGCATAAGTATGCACAACATGGGACTTTTCCATATTTTTCTTCATAGGGTCTTTTTCACTGCCATCATCTTAGTTTCTGGTAGGTGTTTTTCTTGTTTCTAGACTGTTAGTTCTTCTCTATGAAACACTAGGAGAATTGGGGGTTTTGCTTGTTACTTCTTTTCCCTTTTGTCTATAACACTCATTAGTGCTAGATAAATCTTTGATATCATTCAAGGCTTCATCAACTGATTTCTTGGGGATATTTTGATTTTCACCTCCTCCTTCCTTAAACTGTTCAGACTTACAAAAATAAGAAGATTATTCCGCTAGAGACATGTACACAAAAAATAGGTCATTAGGGTCGAAACCCTTGATGGATTTAGCTTCTTTCATGCCAAGTTGGTCAAATTGTCCTACAAAATCATCCAAATGAGAAATATGTTTTACAACAACTTCTCCAACTCTCCAGGGAAATGGAATGAAATGTTTATTTCTTTTTTCATTAAAGAAGTGTGCCTAGTACTTGTATTGTCTGCATACTTCAATAACAAGGTGTCTATTAGATACATAGAAGGGGAGAAAGAAGGGTTTCTCTTGGAAGCTGAATAATCTTAGAACACTGAAATCCTATGTAGTCTCAAAAATTCATTTCTCTGAGAGAAAGGAGGTAGCCTCAAGTGATAGTATCAATGTGTTAGGACCAAAGACTAATTTTTTAAATTCAGAAATAAAAATGTTGTGTAATGGGTAGAAATTGTATTGAGCCTTTGATCTAGGAGGATCCAGAATGTTCACAGAATGTCCAAGAAGATCCAAAATACTCAGAGAGGTCCAGGAGGATTTAGAAAAGTTCAAAATTTGACCATCTCAAATGCTCTTGAAAACTGCATCATTGCGTAGAGCTCAATGATAGCTTTCCAACGGCATAAAAATCACCTCAAACAAAGTACGTATGAAAAAGTTATGGATGGAAAAGTTCAGGTTAATCTAGGGCAAAAAGGAAAAAATCAACAGGGCCAAGATGACATGTGTCACCTCTGCAAGGGTGACACATGGCACAACCATACATGTCATACAGTTCTGACGTGGCGACCACACATGGTGAAACATGGTAGGAAAGTGATGTGGCATGTCCAATTGATAGGTCACTTAGAAATTTGTACAGTCCAGGTGGACCAATCATGTTTTGACATGTGGTACAAGGGAGATAATAAGAAACTACCATGTGGAAGTCCCTCATTGGCCTATCATGGTTAATGTTGTATAAAATTTTATGAAATTTGTACAGTCCAGGTGGACCCATGTTTTGACATGTGGTACAAGGGAGAGAATAAGAAACTACCATGTGGAAGTCCCTCATTGGCCTATCATGGTTAAGGTTGTATAAAAATTTTATGGGAGTCTGGAGGATCGAACCCATGACTTCCCAAGACCTTATCCAAGTCCTTCTACCATCACACCACTACATCATTTCTTAACCATATGTGTTGGCAATAATATTTAACCTTGGTCAAAGTTTTATCCGACGGAAAAAAGGGCCAAGGGCCTATCCCTCAACCAATTGTATGAGGTTATATGTATTGCAATATGACCACACCTATGTTCGCGCAAAGGGGCTATTAAAAAATTTGGTTATAAACCATAAAAAAAAACATATATATACCACACTTTATAATAGTCAGCCAACAAAGGAGGGGATCAAGGAGGTTTGAACCCGCGACCTCCCCCAATATAGTACCATGCCTTAACCATTGTGCCAAAGGCGCCTCTTGTTAAGGCATGCCCACTAACTAATATTTATGGCCTACCTAAAATTATGGATGGAGGTTTGGGCCACCCACTCCCTATTTATGGACACATATCCCAATGTTGGCATAGAACCCAAGGTAGACACAGATCCCAAGGACAAGTACAGTATGGATTGCATAGATTTGTGTGCATGGAGAGGAGCCTAATTTGGCATTGTCTCGATATGTGTTCCATGAGGTACTTTGTCCAAACATAGACATGTTTATACTCATTTTTCATGTTTTCCTGAGAGGAGTTCAATGGTGATGTTAGTTTTGTGCTAAGATGTCATTCGTGAAAGTATTAGTCCATATTTCCATTAATGAGCGCCATAATGCGTTGTTTGGCATGTAAAGAAGGTAAAATTGAGCCAATTAAGAATATGGGCGACTTTATACTCATCTTTCTCAGAATTTTGTAAGGAATTCAATGGTAAATTCATTTTCTGATTTTGAGCAGCAGAATTAAAGAGATTCATTCAAATTGGCTTTAGCAAGTCCATATTGTAATGTAATTTGAAATTTTGAGATTATGAAGAACAATATCACTATCTAAAGGAGACTTGAAGATGAAGTAATATATGTCATCAATATTGTATAATTTGAGTTCTTTTATTTTCTAGTGTGTTATCTCATAATTCTTCAAATTAATCATCAGTTTGTGAGATTTTGGATAAGAAGCACAACATCATTTTTCTGCAAATACCCTCAATACGATCAAGAATTAATTTTGAATCAAGTTAGATGCTAACATGTATATTTTAAAGGAATAAGTGGTATCTACGGATTTTTGGATCAAGTGGTATCAGAGCTAGTTTTGATGTGTTTTTGCAAGTTGTTGATGTGACGAGGTCCAAGACTTAAGTTGGTGAAGATTTTGAATACTCATGTTGAGAGGACAAAATTAGTAAATCTCTCATGAATTTAAGGCTATAGAAGAACATTAACCGAAAAATTTAGAAAGAGAATTCTGAATTATGGATGCAACTGCAAACTCTCAAGGAAGAGAAGCAGAAGCTACAAGATCGACTAATATGTCATGAAGAATTTCATAGAGGTATTTTTTATGAGTTGGAAAGGAAATTTAAGATCAAGGATCGGGTATTGGCACTAGCAACATCATTCCATGAAGAATGGCAAGTCAAGAATTTAAAGTCTCTAATGCAAGAGAAACTAACTCCTTTAAAAGGCATGATCAATAAGGATGATTCTTTGTATTATTCTTTTCCCATCAAGATGGAGAATGCTTGAGGATGGATGAAGCAAGGAGAAATTCAAATAAATAGGCCCTTCATAAGTAGTTAGTCTTACCTTCGAGTCTAGAGAAAGGTAACAAATCTAAGACATCTCCAGATAAATATATGCATTCTAAAGAGGGAATGAAGATGATTCCTACTAGTAAATGGTCTATGTATCCATGTGCTTCCCATGGAACTAGTAACCATGATATGGAGAAATGTCGAAGAAGACAATTCATGCAAGAAAATCCATCCAAGAAGAAGGCTAAAGGTAAAGGTCATTTCTCAAAGAAAAGGAAAAGGGGGAATGACAAGAAGGGATCGTGGTTCCAAGATAAGAACAAAATACTCTACTCATATTGTGGTAAGAGTGGACATCATATTGAGAAGTGTTGGACACTTTATCCACACCTATTTCCGAAGCAAAACAGAAAATATGTAAGCACTTGTAAGAAGATAAGCAGCAACCCCGGATGAAGTTAATAATCTTGCTGAAAGATTTGAGAAAGAATAATTCTTGATGGTTGGTATTAACATAGTGATATATGAAGACATCGAGGAATGGTTCTTGGACAGTGGCTCATCTCGCCACATGATAGGGTGAGATCACTATTCCTGAATTTCTCAGAGATCGACACAAATTTCTATGTACAATCTGTAACTAACACCAGACAAGCAATAAAAGGCTATGGATATGTAAGATTCCAGCTCAAGTTAGGAGGATTTATGGGAATAGAACATATATTATATGTTCCAGATTTGAAAGTAAACCTACTCTCAGTTGCAGATTTTGTGTTTGAAGGATATGTAGTCGCATTTTAGAATGGAAAAGTACTTGTGTATTCAAGGGAAACTACTCAAGACACAACAGTAGTGCTTGGTGTTTAGAAGGAGAGATTATATAGGTTACTGAGAACTGTTGGAATTTTAAATTTTCTAGTTACAAAATTACAATTATTTAATCCAATAGTAATTGTAGTAGGATCAATAAAAGATAGACAATCACAGATACAATATAACATAAATATTATCCTAGGAAACCCTCATGGGGGAGAAAACCCAGCAACCAAAATCCTCAATATAGATTCCTTCAACCAGTACAATGATGCATTATAGCTCTCCAAGAAAGACCAAGACCAAAACATGAAAAGAACCAGACTCCAAGACTTGTGCACTAGACCTTCTTATGCACTCCAAGATGCACAAGAGAAGTGTGTGAGTGTGTCCAAATGAGAGGAACCTATCCTCTATTTATACACAACAGTTTATATTGAAGAGACGTGACTCTTGACCTAACTAACCCATAAAACAGGGTCGACTAGACACAATGGGGTTTTTTACAATTATAAGTAAAATACCAATAATATAATAATTTATGTTGAGACGGCTTGTACAATATAACTATAATAACCTTTTAAAGGTTTGAATAAAACAAATATACAAGAATATCTTACATAGTTACACCAAAAATATTAACACTCCCTCTTAACTAGGAAGTTATTCTTTCCATACACATACTCCAAGTCTGATATCACACGAGATCACATCCATTGACTGTTGAACATGTGAATCTATATATCCTCGGATATACATAGTGCAACATGACTTCACCCCGTGCAATCAAGGTCAGTGGGTAGCTCTCAATAGCTACAACATGTCCCCAGGACATCCACTCCCTGTGATGCATCAATACTCGATCATGTGCACTCATGTCTCAGTGCCAACCCTTTTTCATGCTGGATGAGAACCACTAGACTCGATGCCAACCCTTTTTCATGCTGGATGAGAACCACCAGACTCGATGCCAACCCTTTTTCATGTTAGATGGGATTTTTCCATACTCGTTGTCAACCATTTTTAAAGTTGGATGATTTCCACCTATCACTCCCTCTGAAGAGGGACCACACCAATCTTTTCCTTGAAGTACTCGAAATTCATCCTCGACAATGGCTTGGTGAACACATCTACAACCTGATCCTTGGTAGTCACGAACTGGAGCCTCGTTTCTCCCCTTTGTGCCATATCCCTGATATCCTAGTATCTGATCTCGATATGCTTCAAACTGTAATGGAACACCGGGTTCTCTGACAAATTCATGCAACACTGGTTGTCACACCAAATGCAGGTCACCTCTAATCTGAGACCAAATAACCTAGACAACAACTTCTGAAGCCAAATGATTATTTGTTCGTTGCTTCTTCATCCATACTAAGTGCCACACATGATTGATTTCTACTGCTCCACGAGACCATACTGGAGCCAAGATTGAAACAATATCTGGAAGTGTTCTTCTTGTCAAGAATATTGTCATCCCAATTTGAATCTGAGTATCCATACAATCCAAACTCATGGTTAGATCTATACCAGAGACCATGATCTAGAGTACCCTTAAGGTACCTCAACACATGTTTTGTTGCAACCAAATGAACATGTCTAGGCTGCTCCAAATGTTGACTCAGGGTGTTCACAACAAAACATATATTCGGTCTTATGTTCGTCAAATACATCAATGAGCCCACTATCTGCATGTATAAGGTAAAATCCACAATCTTTGAAGTTGTATCCTACAACAACTTAATATTTGATACCATCGAGGTAACCATGGCCTTACAGTCCAACATCTTGAACCTCTTCAATATTTCCACATCATACTTTCCTTGATTTAGGAAAATCCCATCTGATCTTTGCCAAACTTCTAGTCCCAAGAAGTAGTGCATCATTCCTAAATATTTCATCTTGAATTATGTAGCCAATTTTCTCTTACATTCAGTGATGAGATTTTCCACACCTATTAGAAACAAGTCATCTACATACAACAGTAGAATCATCGGTTCACCATCCTCAACCTTAAAGTAAAGATTAGGATCTGCAGTTCTCTTGGTAAAACCCAAGATCATCAGAAAATTTCCAATCCTACCATACCATGCTCTAGGTGCCTGCTTCAATCCATATAAATCCTTCTTTAATATGCACACATGAATATCCATGTCATGTGTCTCAAATCCAAGTGGTTTCTCCACATAAACTTCCTCTTTTATTTAACCTTTCAAGAAGGTTGTCTTTACATCCATCTGGTGTACCTTCCATTTCATCATAGAATCCAATGAAAGTATAGTCTTGATAGAGGTATATCTTGCTATGGGAGAAAAAATTTCTTCATATTCAATCCCTTCCTTATGAGGGAAACCTTGGGCCACAAATCTTGCCTTATATTTTTCAATACTACCATCAGTTGTGTGTTTCATCTTGTAGATCCATTTCAAACTCACCACAAATTTTTCCTTTCATCTGGGAACCACATCCCAAACATCATTTTTCATAATGGACCGGTATTCCTCTGCCATGGCATCTTTCCATACTTGATTTTTTGTATCCTATTCATAACTGGAAGGTTTTACATCCATTATGTCACACAAGCATGCCACATAGCTGGAATATGACTTCGGCTTCTTACTTTTCCTGAAATATTTCTCTGGGGCACCAATTCTTTCTGCATCTCTGATAAGCTCTTGTTCCCAAGCTAGTCTTCTCTTGTGAGAATGTATCTTGGTTGGTTTCTGAGTTTCTACCATGTCATGATCCTCTGGAATGACTTCCTCTGGCTCCACTACCTCTGGAACTTTAGGAACTTCATGCTCTTCTTCATGTGCCTCTTTTGCATGGATCTATTTGGATTTAGTGAAAGTTGCATTCTCATTGAAGGTTAAATCTCGACCGATCTCCACTTTTCAGTGACCGGGAATGTATATCTTGTAAGCCTTCTATGTGTCATTATAACCAACAAATATGCCCTTTCGTCTGGAAGGGTCCAAATTTGTCCTCTTTTCATTGGGGACATGAACAAATATAGGTCAGCCAAATATTATGAAATGGCCGACTTCTGGCTTCTCTCCTGAAAACATTTCCTCGAGTGTCTTGTTTTCAAGCACCTTGTGGGGACTTTTACTATGCACATACACTTTTGTCTTTGTTGCTTCTGCCCACAGATGCATAGGAATATCTTGATCATGGATCATGGCATTTACTACTTCCATGATTGTCCATTTCTTCCTTTCATCTATTCCATTATGCTGAGGGTTATAGGGAGTAGAAAGCTCCCTCTTAATCCCAACTTCCTTGCAATACTCCTTGAATTATTCTGATGTGAATTCATCTCCATTGTCTGATCGCAAGGTCTTTATCCAATTTTTGCGTGAGTAATCATCAATGAAAGATACATAATATACATACCCACTTAGTGAAGTTGTCGACATTGGTCCACATACATCTAAATGCACGATGTCCAAAACTCTTTTGGCTCTTCTATCACTATTGGGAAAGGATTGCTTCACATTCTTTCCTTGTACACATCCTTTTCACGCACCATCTGGTTCTGCTTGGATTTCTGGAAGACCTGTCACCATTTTTCTCACAACTGGAAGATCTTTGTAGTTTATGTGAGAAAATCTCCTATGCCATAGTCCACTGGGATTCAAAATATCATGAACCAATGTGGAGTATGAATGTCCTTTTAATTTGTAGAGTCCTCCTTCTTCAACTCCAGTCACTACTGCATCATCAAGGGTCTTTCGTCTATGCCACATAAGAACTTGACCATCAATAAATGCAACTCTAAATCATTTCTTGTCCAATGCTAAAATTGAGAGAAGATTCTTATTTAAACCTGGAACATAGAGAAATTCATTCATCTTCATTGGCTTGCCTGAGTTTAACTTGTAGGAATCTTCTCCAACACCTTTGATTGGATATTGATATTCATCACCCAATTTCACCTTGTGATGTGAATCTTTATGAATAAGTTTAGATAAGGAGTCTTCATAGCCTGTCATGTGCTTGGAAGCATCATTGTCTATCAACCAAGTGTCACTTCCATGAGTAACAGTACCTTTGAGGGTTGAGATAAGAACATAATCTTCATCACTTGATTTATCTTACTTTTCAACCTTCTTGGGAGGCTCGTCATCTTCAATTGTGTGAGCTTGATGCCTCTTACTTTCTTTCTTATTCTTAATTTCCATAATGAGGGGGAAATCCCTAACAAAGTGTCCCAATTCCTGACAACAATAACATATGATCTTTGAGTTGTCTCTTTGACCCATCTTAAACTTCTTAGGTAAAGAATGCTCCTTATTGTTCTTTCCTTTCCTAGTGTGGGCGGCTAGGGCTTGATCTTCATCTACCATATTTTCTTCTCTTGCAGTTGTCCTAGCTTCTTCCTAGTTATAATATTCCCAAAGCCTACTGAACTTGGGAAGCTTCTTTCTTGAACAAATTCCTTGGATGAATGCATCCCATGACCTTGGGAGGACATTCAAGGTAGCTATAACCATCTCTTTTCCTTCTACTGAGTCACTAATGGATTATATTTTCTCCTTGATTTGATTCACTCTTGAGAAGTAGGAGTTAATGGTTTCTGAGTTTTTCATTTTCACATTCTTCAACTGAGATCTTGGAGTCATTCTTCAATTTATGTTGCTTCCCTCAAACATACGAGTTAAGGTGTCCATCATTTGCTTTGGAGAATATAATGATGATATATGATGGATAAGGTGGTCCTTAATGGAGTCTGCAATAATCGTTTTTTCTCTCACCATGTCCTTCTTATATTTGTCCTTAGCTTCATCTCCTTGAGGTTCTTGAACCTCTTCTATAATGAAATTATCCAATTCATATTCTTCAAGAAGGACAGTTACTTTGTACTTCCAGGCCCTGAAGTTATCAGCTCCATCTAGCTTCGCTTCAATTTGCTTTAGTTCGTGGTGTGGGGGAACATGTGAGTGTAGTCCTTGAAGGAACTACACATCATATCTTCTACTCTGCAACATTGTGCTCTTGGGAGTCTGGTCTTTTTCTCGTAGTCTACAAGGTATCATTTTCCAGCAAAATTCTCTAATTGTTAATATTAAAACCTATCTTAGCAGAAGTACAATCAAGGATACAGTTGGAAAAAACTTGGGTAAGGAGTGGAGCCCGGTTCATCCTTCTCTAAAATTTGGAAATTGGGATATGTGTTTTGACAATATTTAGAGTTGGGGAAACATAGACCAACACATCATGGAGTGAAATCAAACAAATTCAGCGAAGACGTGAAGACATTTTTGAGGGATCTAGAGTACAATTCAGAGATTTTGCATCCAAGTTTAACAATGTGGATCATATGATAAATACCATTTTTCATCGAGTTGATTCATCAGAGAAGGAGAGCCAATGGACCATTTCCCTTGAGCACACAATAGCCATGCTTCTTCAATGAATATACTCTATGGAACAAGAGTGAAATCATTCCATAGCTAGAGAATAAGAGACACAATGAATCAGTGAGCTTGAGAAGATGGTAGCAAGCCTTGTTCATAGTATGGACTCCATGGAATGAGAATGAAATAAACTTCGAGCAATAGCATTGCCTCAACAATCTAACTCAGGCTCTAACATTAAAATTATAGGAATTTAGCAACTTAGAAACTTTAGAGAGGAACATGTAGGATGTGAAGTGGAACCAATGGAAACTGAAGACAATGCACCAAGCCTAGTTGAACTCTGTGAAGAACATGAAAATGAATCAACATCTTAAATATACTTCAGAATTGTCTTATTGTTGGGAAAATTTATTAAATTTTATGGCAACTAGATTGCCCGAATGTATAAACATCGTTATATCGCTTTCGATAGTAGGATAGTAGAAATGGACTCGGTCAGCTATGAACCATTTTTTGTAAAACTTTTGACTGTTGTTTTGCTTCGGCTTAGCCTTTTGTATCTGCAAAATCTTTAGTTCCTTTAAATATATATATATATATATATATGTCAAATATACATCTCAAGTCAAATATAAATTTCAAATATATATGTAAAATATACATCACAACAATCAAATATATACATGTGATTAGTAAATGTTATAAGGTACATCCTCCATCAGAGCCAAAGGCACTAGTACCTCCACCACTAAATCCAGAGGCATTAGTACCTTTACCAAATAAAAATGTATAATGTAACAACTAGTTTATCTTTCCACTAGAAATTATATAAATTGATGTGACCATATCGTTTATAGCATTAGTGAGTGCAGTGGGTATCGCAGTTGGTTGATCGATTACTAACAGAAGAGATGGTGGTCTATCGAATTGTGGAGGAGGAGATGGTGTTCGATCGACTCATGAAGGAGAATGAAATGGTTGATTTTCTAATGGAGGAGGAAACGATGGGTTGGTCAAGTAGTGGAAGAGGAGATGGTGGTCGATTATCTCATGGAGGAGAATATTGACAATGGTATGTCGACTAGTGGAGGAGGAGATGTTGGTTGATCAACTCATGGAGAAGGAGATAGTGGTTGGTTGGATAGTGGAGGAGGATATGATGGTCATTCAGGTCATGGAGGAGGAGATGATAATCAATCGACTTGTGGAGGAGGAGATGGTGGTTGGTTGGCTCATGGATGAGGAGATGGTGGAGGTGGAGGAGAAGGAGGAGTAGGAGTTTGGTGATCCCTCAACCTCTCAAGTAGGTTGACCGCACTAATAACATGATGCATCAATAATGTCATATCATGAAGAAGAGTCGCCTATATCACTACAAGCTCAGGGTCATGTATGATCACAATAGCACATACAAGGACCACTCCATGGAAATCCATCACTACGTATAATTGATATGTCGGCTCCTAACTGAATTTGTGATCTAGCCTACATTACACTGTGGGTATTTGTATCTTAGGCCACTCATCAGCCTCAACCAACTCCTCATTATGTTGGGGAGGCACCTCGCAAACACACATTCCAATATCTACAAAATAGTAGAGAATAATAATTAGACAATTTAAAGAAAATATTACAATAAATTAAATGCACATTAAATAACAAAAAAAATGCAGCTAGATTAATCAAAACATAATGCTAATATTACCTCTAGCATCAAAGGGTAACTAATGTGTTTCCCATTAGAGTTGTAGAATGCCACTTTCATGACCATAACAAAGAGGCACCTAACCTCCTTTGTAGCGAATGCACCTAGCCTCCTCTGCAACGAATGCACCTAAATTCAACTAGCCAACGACACCCTAGAAATCACTAGGGTCAGTGATGTCCTCGTTGACATATCTTTGAATGTATGTGATCAGAGTCTCTCATGTAATGTTAGGAAAGAGATAGGGGAACTGGGGAAAATCTCCCCTTCTCTTGGATAGCCCCATGATGAAGCATATATCCTCCTCTATGGGCTAGTACCATAGATCATAACCAATCTTGAATGCTTGTCTAGCATGATCCCAATGATGAATCAATTGCATTGACAAGTCTGTGTTCTCCTTGAGGGATGCAGACTCTGTGTACAACTTGAGGAAGCTAACATTCCTCAAAAGGAGATGAATATGTGTTGTAATAGAGTGAAGGCTCAAATCCATCTCGCTCTCTCGGGCCTCCCACTCGTATACAAAGTTGTATAGATCCACTTATTGTTGTTGCTATTGTCATCATCATTGTCTCTTATTTACATACAAATTTCATTAAGTGCACGCACATGCACACACTTGTAAAACATAACAAAAAATGAGTAAATGACCATTTTTATTTATTAAAATTTCAAAAACAAATTGACAAAAAAATTGTCTTAAACATACAATGCACCTTTAAAAACAAAACACATTATTAGTTGTCTTGAACAATACTTAGTGCAGTGTCAATGATGAACCTTACAAAAACATATTATTGCACTTATAATTTGGTTATTGTTTTTATTGATATTATTGGTGCGCCACATTTTTTGCACGTCAATGCCTAGTGGTGTGCCTTTCATGGCATGACACATTTCTTATGGCACATCCATACACTCTGATCTACACCAACAGGTTGAAATTTTTTATCATTTACATAATATCAATGTTGTAATTATTATGCATGGAGGTACTAGTCTTAACAATGTGTTTATAATATGATAAGCACCATGAGCGATGCTTATAGATATTATAAAACACACCACAAAAACACACAATTTTTTTTAATTATTTCATGTTTTAGCAATGTGCTCCAAGTCAATATATGCATTGGAAGATTTAACCATATAAGTTTCCCCTCTCTACCCAATGCATTTTTAGTCCCTACCAAAGGCATAGAGGGACTATAGTGATCGATAATTCGTTGACTTCATATTAGTTTGTCCTTTGAATAAAAATATTTGCATATTATCTCTTGTTCGAGCTAGGGAACTAAAAACATTGATTTCTATATAATAAAAAATACCATGTATGTCATGATCTGATTGGATAACAGATTGGAGGTCTTATTGTCAATTTCGCTATTCCCAATGTTTGATATGTTATCATATCCAAAGTTTTTTTATCATATACAGTCTTTCTGAGTTGTTATTTTTTTCTTGAAATGTTTGGATATCCAAAGTTTTGAAGATAGATAGTCAGTTTTTTATAAGTTGACTTCATATTAGTTTGTCCTTTGAATAAATATTTTTTTCTTACATAGGCTCTACTATTCGAACTATTGTTACTAATTTTTTTTATTATTGTTATAAATGTTTTTTCTGTATGTAAGAGACCTGCCACACTGCATTATTTCTTAAATGTTTACAGAGCAGTTCTGACATACTTAAATGTTTACCTAACAAGCTTCATAGCCTTAAATGTTTACTTAACAAGCCTGTTACAATACATTTTCTTCTGATTTTTTTTTATATGCAATGTTCTTTGCATTCAATGTGGGCAATATTGTTCTTCAGCAGCATTGTTGGTTCACTGGTTCATGCTTGCTTCTTGCATGTTCACTGATTTCTTATTTTCCTATTGTTGTTGTTCTTGTTTGCATGTTGGTCTTGTTGCATTTTGCATGCTTGGGGTTCTGCAACTGTGATTGGAACTTCCCTTCTGTCGTTCCCCCTTCACGAGGGTGTCATGTTTATTTTCGCTTGTTATTTGCAGTTTGCAGGTGGGAAATTTGACTACTGGGGATGGCTGAGTCGAAATCCTCTTGCAGAACATCTTTGTATGTGAGGAGAAAATATGATTTCCTTTTGCGATGTGTAATTGTTGTTGTGATGGAGGTAGGTTCTGTGTCGAACATTAGCCTTTTGTCATTCTCCTTTAACGGGTAGGTTTGGGTGTTGTGATTAGCTTCGCTTGCTATCTATAGTTTGCAGGTGGTAAATTTGACAGTTGGGGATGCCTGGGTCGAAATCCTCTTGCAGAACATGTTTGTTTGTGAGGAGAAAATACGATTCACTTTTCCTATGTGTCATTGTGTCTGTGATGGAGGTGAGTTATGTGTGGAAAATTGGCCTTCTGTCATTCCCCATTGACAGTCAGGTTTGGGTGTCCTAATTATCTTCGCTTGCTATGTGCAGTTTTCAATTTCCAGGTGGGAAATTTGACTATCGAGGATGCCTGAGTCGAAATCCTCTTGCAGAACATCTTTGTATGTGAGGAGAAAATATGATTCCCTTTTCCTATGCGTCAATGTGGTCGTGATGGAGGTAGGTTTTGGGTTGAACATTGGCGATCAGGAACGATACGAGGACGACATTACAATCCTGCTTCTCTGGTCGTAGTAATCACATACAAATATGGACTGCAAGAGGATTTTGATCGCTCCTAGTATTAAAAAATACCAACAATGAAAACCACACATTTCTTAATTTCTTTCACAGTGGAGGGCCTTTGGATGGTCCTGCCAGGTTTGAATTTTACCTGATAGGTCTCACACCCTGAAATATTTGGTTATCAGATGTGTTACAATACATTTTACTCCGAATTTTTTGATACAATCTTGTGTGCAGTGAATTTGGCCAATATTGTTCTTCACCGGAATTCATGGTCGATTGGTTGGTGCTTGCTTCTTTGTTCATTGGATGTTTCTTATTGTTGTTTGATTCAACTTTGCAGGGTTCAGGTCCTGTGGTTGCAGTTGGGATTTTTAGTGCTTCTTAACTAGGTTGTTATTTGTTGCTTGCTCTTGTTTGCTTAAACTTTGTGATGTTGGGGTACTGCATATAATATTGGATATGTTGTTACATGGTTTTAAAGTCATTTCCATCTATATCTTCACATCACGAGTCCGATCAGTTGTCGTTCGTTTGCATATTTATCCAATTTCTTATCAACTTGCTTGTTTTTCCCTTTTGTTCTTACCCTCTATTATGTGTTTATGGTTCTCTACTTTGTCACATTTTTGTGCTCGCGGGTTCTCAGTGTGGAAAACTGACAAATCGTCATCTCCATCTATATCTTCACATCACGATTCTAACCGACCGTCATTCGTTTTCATACTTAGCCAATTTTATGAACGTGGGTTCACGGATAGGTGTTATCGAACTATGGTAACCCGTGTTTGAGGTATACATCTTGCACCCAAAACTTTTGTGCTCTACAATTCGACCCTGGGCTCCTTGAACTCGCAACCCTACCTCTACCTATGAGGATTCCATTTGTCCGACCTGCCTTTTCATACTTAGTCGAGCCTTCAAAGTTTTGTGGGTTCACGTGTTCTCAGGTTCAGAAAAGTTTAAAAGAATTTTGTCGCTCCCCTCCATCCCTGCCATCTTCTGCCCTTCCCAATGCACATTAACTATGCTTTTAAAATTGACAACTGACCAGACAAGTTCAAAAATATTGGCTTTAATAAGCAGAAAGCTCGAGGACATCTCCCATTAAAATGCATAAACATGCAAATATTATGGGATCTGATAAAAAAAAATTGCTTGCATTTTGAATTTGAAAAAAAGTGTTGGCTATTTTAGTTTTTTAAAGGCATCATCATATTAAAAATGCAATATTGTACTACCACGTTGCCATCCATGAACGTGTCATCCACAGAGGTCTTGACGCCATGTCCCTCTTTAATATTGTGCATATGTTACAGGTTGTCATATTTGAGAATCTGCTTGGATATGGGAATGTTAATGTGTGCTATTAGTCACTATTCAACACACATATTCGAAAAGATTGGCATTAATAAGTGAAAATATCGAGGGAATTTTCCATTAAGATGAATTAAACCAAAATCTATGAAAGATTATATTGTCATCCTCCAGTGTTGATTTTAAATACTTATTCCCATTTCTCTCAATCATCAAAGAGTTGGGCTTTAGGGTGCCTTCATTGTAGATTTCCTGGTCATGGAATTGTAAGACAACTTAGAGATGTCATTGAGGCCCAATTGAAAGACGAGAGAATGGTTTTATGTGACGTGAGATTTGAGCCAAAAAAAAACTCTATTAGCCAACAGAAA
>ML800760.1:36297-58212 GCA_009831015.1 Picea engelmannii
AGATGGATGTAAAGACAACCTTCTTGAAAGGTTAAATAAAAGAGGAAGTTTATGTGGAGAAACCACTTGGATTTGAGACACATGACATGGATATTCATGTGTGCATATTAAAGAAGGATTTATATGGATTGAAGCAGGCACCTAGAGCATGGTATGGTAGGATTGGAAATTTTCTGATGATCTTGGGTTTTACCAAGAGAACTGCAGATCCTAATCTTTACTTTAAGGTTGAGGATGGTGAACCGATGATTCTACTGTTGTATGTAGATGACTTGTTTCTAATAGGTGTGGAAAATCTCATCACTGAATGTAAGAGAAAATTGGCTACATAATTCAAGATGAAATATTTAGGAATGATGCACTACTTCTTGGGACTAGAAGTTTGGCAAAGATCAGATGGGATTTTCCTAAATCAAGGAAAGTATGATGTGGAAATATTGAAGAGGTTCAAGATGTTGGACTGTAAGGCCATGGTTACCTCGATGGTATCAAATATTAAGTTGTTGTAGGATACAACTTCAAAGATTGTGGATTTTACCTTATACATGCAGATAGTGGGCTCATTGATGTATTTGACGAACATAAGACCGAATATATGTTTTGTTGTGAACACCCTGAGTCAACATTTGGAGCAGCCTAGACATGTTCATTTGGTTGCAACAAAACATGTGTTGAGGTACCTTAAGGGTACTCTAGATCATGGTCTCTGGTATAGATCTAACCATGAGTTTGGATTGTATGGATACTCAGATTCAAATTGGGATGACAATATTCTTGACAAGAAGAACACTTCCAGATATTGTTTCAATCTTGGCTCCAGTATGGTCTCGTGGAGCAGTAGAAATCAATCATGTGTGGCACTTAGTATGGATGAAGAAGCAACGAACAAATAATCATTTGGCTTCAGAAGTTGTTGTCTAGGTTATTTGGTCTCAGATTAGAGGTGACCTGCATTTGGTGTGACAACCAGTGTTGCATGAATTTGTCAGAGAACCCGGTGTTCCATTACAGTTTGAAGCATATCGAGATCAGATACTAGGATATCAGGGATATGGCACAAAGGGGAGAAACGAGGCTCCAGTTCGTGACTACCAAGGATCAGGTTGTAGATGTGTTCACCAAGCCATTGTCGAGGATGAATTTCGAGTACTTCAAGGAAAAGATTGGTGTGGTCCCTCTTCAGAGGGAGTGATAGGTGGAAATCATCCAACTTTAAAAATGGTTGACAACGAGTATGGAAAAATCCCATCTAACATGAAAAAGGGTTGGCATCGAGTCTGGTGGTTCTCATCCAGCATGAAAAAGGGTTGGCATCGAGTCTAGTGGTTCTCATCCAGCATGAAAAAGGGTTGGCACTGAGACATGAGTGCACATGATCGAGTATTGATGCATCACAGGGAGTGGATGTCCTGGGGACATGTTGTAGCTATTGAGAGCTACCCACTGACCTTGATTGCACGGGGTGAAGTCATGTTGCACTATGTATATCCGAGGATATATAGATTCACATGTTCAACAGTCAATGGATGTGATCTCGTGTGATATCAGACTTGGAGTATGTGTATGGAAAGAATAACTTCCTAGTTAAGAGGGAGTGTTAATATTTTTGGTGTAACTATGTAAGATATTCTTGTATATTTGTTTTATTCAAACCTTTAAAAGGTTATTATAGTTATATTGTACAAGCCGTCTCAACATAAATTATTATATTATTGGTATTTTACTTATAATTGTAAAAAACCCCATTGTGTCTAGTCGACCCTGTTTTATGGGTTAGTTAGGTCAAGAGTCACGTCTCTTCAATATAAACTGTTGTGTATAAATAGAGGATAGGTTCCTCTCATTTGGACACACTCACACACTTCTCTTGTGCATCTTGGAGTGCATAAGAAGGTCTAGTGCACAAGTCTTGGAGTCTGGTTCTTTTCATGTTTTGGTCTTGGTCTTTCTTGGAGAGCTATAATGCATCATTGTACTGGTTGAAGGAATCTATATTGAGGATTTTGGTTGCTGGGTTTTCTCCCCCATGAGGGTTTCCTAGGATAATATTTATGTTATATTGTATCTGTGATTGTCTATCTTTTATTGATCCTACTACAATTACTATTGGATTAAATAATTGTAATTTTGTAACTAGAAAATTTAAAATTCCAACAGTTCTCAGTAACCTATATAATCTCTCCTTCTAAACACCAAGCACTACTGTTGTGTCTTGAGTAGTTTCCCTTGAATACACAAGTACTTTTCCATTCTAAAATGCGACTACATATCCTTCAAACACAAAATCTGCAACTGAGAGTAGGTTTACTTTCAAATCTGGAACATATAATATATGTTCTATTCCCATAAATCCTCCTAACTTGAGCTGGAATCTTACATATCCATAGCCTTTTATTGCTTGTCTGGTGTTAGTTACAGATTGTACATAGAAATTTGTGTCGATCTCTGAGAAATTCAGGAATAGTGATCTCACCCTATCATGTGGCGAGATGAGCCACTGTCCAAGAACCATTCCTCGATGTCTTCATATATCACTATGTTAATACCAACCATCAAGAATTATTCTTTCTCAAATCTTTCAGCAAGATTATTAACTTCATCCGGGGTTGCTGCTTATCTTCTTACAAGTGCTTACATATTTTCTGTTTTGCTTCGGAAATAGGTGTGGATAAAGTGTCCAACACTTCTCAATATGATGTCCACTCTTACCACAATATGAGTAGAGTATTTTGTTCTTATCTTGGAACCACGATCCCTTCTTGTCATTCCCCCTTTTCCTTTTCTTTGAGAAATGACCTTTACCTTTAGCCTTCTTCTTGGATGGATTTTCTTGCATGAATTGTCTTCTTCGACATTTCTCCATATCATGGTTACTAGTTCCATGGGAAGCACATGGATACATAGACCATTTACTAGTAGGAATCATCTTCATTCCCTCTTTAGAATGCATATATTTATCTGGAGATGTCTTAGATTTGTTACCTTTCTCTAGACTCGAAGGTAAGACTAACTACTTATGAAGGGCCTATTTATTTGAATTTCTCCTTGCTTCATCCATCCTCAAGCATTCTCCATCTTGATGGGAAAAGAATAATACAAAGAATCATCCTTATTGATCATGCCTTTTAAAGGAGTTAGTTTCTCTTGCATTAGAGACTTTAAATTCTTGACTTGCCATTCTTCATGGAATGATGTTGCTAGTGCCAATACCCGATCCTTGATCTTAAATTTCCTTTCCAACTCATAAAAAATACCTCTATGAAATTCTTCATGACATATTAGTCGATCTTGTAGCTTCTGCTTCTCTTCCTTGAGAGTTTGCAGTTGCATCCATAATTCAGAATTCTCTTTCTAAATTTTTCGGTTAATGTTCTTCTATAGCCTTAAATTCATGAGAGATTTACTAATTTTGTCCTCTCAACATGAGTATTCAAAATCTTCACCAACTTAAGTCTTGGACCTCGTCACATCAACAACTTGCAAAAACACATCAAAACTAGCTCTGATACCACTTGATCCAAAAATCCGTAGATACCACTTATTCCTTTAAAATATACATGTTAGCATCTAACTTGATTCAAAATTAATTCTTGATCGTATTGAGGGTATTTGCAGAAAAATGATGTTGTGCTTCTTATCCAAAATCTCACAAACTGATGATTAATTTGAAGAATTATGAGATAACACACTAGAAAATAAAAGAACTCAAATTATACAATATTGATGACATATATTACTTCATCTTCAAGTCTCCTTTAGATAGTGATATTGTTCTTCATAATCTCAAAATTTCAAATTACATTACAATATGGACTTGCTAAAGCCAATTTGAATGAATCTCTTTAATTCTGCTGCTCAAAATCAGAAAATGAATTTACCATTGAATTCCTTACAAAATTCTGAGAAAGATGAGTATAAAGTCGCCCATATTCTTAATTGGCTCAATTTTACCTTCTTTACATGCCAAACAACGCATTATGGCGCTCATTAATGGAAATATGGACTAATACTTTCACGAATGACATCTTAGCACAAAACTAACATCACCATTGAACTCCTCTCAGGAAAACATGAAAAATGAGTATAAACATGTCTATGTTTGGACAAAGTACCTCATGGAACACATATCGAGACAATGCCAAATTAGGCTCCTCTCCATGCACACAAATCTATGCAATCCATACTGTACTTGTCCTTGGGATCTGTGTCTACCTTGGGTTCTATGCCAACATTGGGATATGTGTCCATAAATAGGGAGTGGGTGGCCCAAACCTCCATCCATAATTTTAGGTAGGCCATAAATATTAGTTAGTGGGCATGCCTTAACAAGAGGCGCCTTTGGCACAATGGTTAAGGCATGGTACTATATTGGGGGAGGTCGCGGGTTCAAACCTCCTTGATCCCCTCCTTTGTTGGCTGACTATTATAAAGTGTGGTATATATATGTTTTTTTTTATGGTTTATAACCAAATTTTTTAATAGCCCCTTTGCGCGAACATAGGTGTGGTCATATTGCAATACATATAACCTCATACAATTGGTTGAGGGATAGGCCCTTGGCCCTTTTTTCCGTCGGATAAAACTTTGACCAAGGTTAAATATTATTGCCAACACATATGGTTAAGAAATGATGTAGTGGTGTGATGGTAGAAGGACTTGGATAAGGTCTTGGGAAGTCATGGGTTCGATCCTCCAGACTCCCATAAAATTTTTATACAACCTTAACCATGATAGGCCAATGAGGGACTTCCACATGGTAGTTTCTTATTCTCTCCCTTGTACCACATGTCAAAACATGGGTCCACCTGGACTGTACAAATTTCATAAAATTTTATACAACATTAACCATGATAGGCCAATGAGGGACTTCCACATGGTAGTTTCTTATTATCTCCCTTGTACCACATGTCAAAACATGATTGGTCCACCTGGACTGTACAAATTTCTAAGTGACCTATCAATTGGACATGCCACATCACTTTCCTACCATGTTTCACCATGTGTGGTCGCCACGTCAGAACTGTATGACATGTATGGTTGTGCCATGTGTCACCCTTGCAGAGGTGACACATGTCATCTTGGCCCTGTTGATTTTTTCCTTTTTGCCCTAGATTAACCTGAACTTTTCCATCCATAACTTTTTCATACGTACTTTGTTTGAGGTGATTTTTATGCCGTTGGAAAGCTATCATTGAGCTCTACGCAATGATGCAGTTTTCAAGAGCATTTGAGATGGTCAAATTTTGAACTTTTCTAAATCCTCCTGGACCTCTCTGAGTATTTTGGATCTTCTTGGACATTCTGTGAACATTCTGGATCCTCCTAGATCAAAGGCTCAATACAATTTCTACCCATTACACAACATTTTTATTTCTGAATTTAAAAAATTAGTCTTTGGTCCTAACACATTGATACTATCACTTGAGGCTACCTCCTTTCTCTCAGAGAAATGAATTTTTGAGACTACATAGGATTTCAGTGTTCTAAGATTATTCAGCTTCCAAGAGAAACCCTTCTTTCTCCCCTTCTATGTATCTAATAGACACCTTGTTATTGAAGTATGCAGACAATACAAGTACTAGGCACACTTCTTTAATGAAAAAAGAAATAAACATTTCATTCCATTTCCCTGGAGAGTTGGAGAAGTTGTTGTAAAACATATTTCTCATTTGGATGATTTTGTAGGACAATTTGACCAACTTGGCATGAAAGAAGCTAAATCCATCAAGGGTTTCGACCCTAATGACCTATTTTTTGTGTACATGTCTCTAGCGGAATAATCTTCTTATTTTTGTAAGTCTGAACAGTTTAAGGAAGGAGGAGGTGAAAATCAAAATATCCCCAAGAAATCAGTTGATGAAGCCTTGAATGATATCAAAGATTTATCTAGCACTAATGAGTGTTATAGACAAAAGGGAAAAGAAGTAACAAGCAAAACCCCCAATTCTCCTAGTGTTTCATAGAGAAGAACTAACAGTCTAGAAACAAGAAAAACACCTACCAGAAACTAAGATGATGGCAGTGAAAAAGACCCTATGAAGAAAAATATGGAAAAGTCCCATGTTGTGCATACTTATGCTAAAATAAAGAGAGAGACCCATAAAACAAGGCTAGAAATACCTGAAATTGAAGAAAGTCCCCAAGCAATGGATGTGGATTAAGTGTTAGAAGAACCTAGTTGGTCAGAATAATGAATTTTGGAAACCCATGAAATTGTTGAGGATCTGGTTACCCAAGAACAAGAGATATTTGAAGAAGAATCTATCACACTTCACCACGCGACCTACAATAAAAATTCCAAGAAATTGTTAATAGAGAAGGTTAACATGAAAAATAAGAAAGTGTCTGAAAAATGGAAATCATAAATTGATTTTCATGGAGTTGCATCCTAAAAAATTGTACAGTTTTACAAAGAAACCGTGGAAACACTAAAAGAATCCATTTATAGTATTGAGAAATAAAATTTAATTCTAAAAGAAAAAATAAATGAATTAGAGACAACTCTAATTCTGAAAGCATTGTTTGTTGAGCCTTTAATTGCAATTCAACCAACACTTACCCTTGAGGACATCCCATAAAAAAATATTAAGTTGAAAGGTTCCTCCAGTTTGTTTTTGGTTGTGAGAAAATACATTGGAGATGGAATTCAAAAAAGAATAGACCTAATCCACGAAATCTGGGAGCTAGCACATAGCTCAATCATTTTTTCAACAAGGATTATGCATTTTAGAGAGTATCTCAAAAAGGATTTAGAGAATGACGAAGGTTTTTACAAGGAGGTTGTGGGAACATTTGCGGGAAAAGTTTCAAGTTTAAGTGACACCCACAAAAGAGAATAGAACCTTCCCTCTAGTATCCGATTGAAGCATATCAATGCTTGCTGGTTAAAAATAATTAAAAGTTTAAGAAAAATGTTGACTAAGTTGGATGCTTGAAAATCAAAAGAGGTGACCTTTTTATAAAACTCGTTGATCTTACAAAAGAACTCGAATATTGGAACAACTTGAAATATCAAAGGTTGCATGGGTGAGTGAGTTTACTGACTCAATTGAATTCTCTGAAGATGAGGATGAAAGGTGGTTGGTCTGATACATTAACAATAATGATGATATTGAGGACACATTTCACCAACTAAGTATTGAATTGAGAGAAATAGAGAATGAAATATTTTATGGTCCACAAGAGCCCCATCCCAATCTTGTTTGAAGGACAAACAAAATTTATTTTATTTGTAACCCAAAACAATACTCTTTATTGATTTAAAGACATCTATTATTTTTTGAGGTTCCCATAGAACTATTTTGGGACATAACATTATTGTTTTCTCAAGACTTTGAATTTAAGTATGATATTAAGATGTGTGTCTATCAAAATATTTATTGGATTTAATGAAATGATCATTTATAGTTCTCTATTATACACAGTCGATACTTTCCTTTCCCTTTTGTTGAATATTGTGTTCTACTTTGATGAATGATGTGATTGAATTGTTGTCCTATTTTACTGCATACTATTTTAGTTTATAATCTTGTAACATATTGTAAATATTTTCTTTATATAAGATACCTGGTCCTTTCTTAGGTATTATTTACATGTGAATATTTTGTTTCAATAATAAACTTGGTCCTTTTTCAAGAATTTTTATGTTCTTGTATGTTATTTGAAATAGAGGAGTACCACCTCTTTAAAAACGTAGGGGGATTTATCCTCGTGAGGTTGACTTAAAGACCATAAGACAATCTTTATGATCAAAAATTTTAAGGTCATGACCAAGCCATACACCAAATTAGTATATGAGACTCCCTTGCTTGTGGGACAAGGGACCCCCTCCGCACAACGATTTGACTGCTAAATCTACGGAGGTGTATAGACCCTACCCCGCTCTGGATTTGAACTTGTGACCTTATAGGAGGAAACACATGTTCTTAACCATTAGGCCCAATCTAATATTAAATTATAATACGAAAAATTATATATAATTATTATATGAGATATGAAATATCAATTATTATAATAAAATATAATACAAGACTTTATTAAAGATATTAACAATTAAATTTATATTATAATTTATTATAATATTATCAATATAATCAAATATGTTAGACATAGATATGGTTGACTTTGGTTGGTCATGATTGATTGTAGTTAAAAAGTTGAATCATTATGGTTGAACATGTTTAACATGTCTGAGTATGCAGGTTTTCACAGTTAGTCATAATTATAGAGAAACTTCTGGATCAAAACTCCACACACAGTTTTGATCTAGAAGTTTCTCTAGCATGTTTAACATGGTTGATTATGCTCACCATGTTTGACTATGTTTAATAATAGTTCGACTATGGTTGATTATGTTTGACCATTGTTAACCATGCTTGGCACATGTGATTATCACCAACTATGGTAAACAATGTTTAACCATGGTCAATTACAGTTGAACATGGGTTGCTATGGAAGACTATGGTTTCCCATGTTTGACTATTGTTAAATATGGTTGGCTATGTTTGACTATGACTATGGGAGATTATGGTTGATCAGACTTCATTATGGTTAACAATGCTTGAATACAATTTTCTTTGGTTGATCATGTTTGATTTTGGTTAACTTTGGTTGGCTATGGTTGACAATTTTTTATTATGGTTGAAGATGGATGGCTATGTTTAGGCATGGTTGACTATAGTCAACCATGTTTAACACAGTTAAAAATGGTTCACCATATTGTTCTATGGTTGATCATGTTTGAAAATGTTTAATTATGGTTCACATGACTTGCTACGTTGCATTGTGACATTCAACAAGGGTTATGTATTATTAAGTTTTGTTGACTTTTATACACCATGGTTGATTATGGTTTATTTTAGCTAACCATCTTTAACATGGTTGACTATGATTCACCATGATTGACAATATTTGATGATGGTTTAGGCATGATTTATTATGTTTTCAATACCCCTAGGATGAACCACAATTGTAAATGTACATATAGGCCGGTGAGCTGGGGTATTTTGGGCCAGAGTGCCTTGATATATATGTTTTCAGACTAAGGTGTCTGTGTGCTTAATAGGTTGGAGATCATGGATGCTAAAATGCAAGTGAGCCTATCATTGTAATATATAATCACACTCAGATATTAATAAAAAAATACATCACTGTTGTAGACCAACCAGACAAAAGAATATGGGGGGCTAGAACTCCACTAGAGGGAAAGAGGGCTAAGGGTCTAGGAAGAGGGGCTAACCCAAGGGGGATTACACCAAGGAATTATTATAATAATATTTCTTAAATTCTAATATATGAGATATATTTATATTTATCCCAAGTTCCTAAGTGTGGGGAACGTATCACCATGTGGGGCCCATGTAGTTCCCAACATGACAAGTGTCAAGTTGATAACATGCATATAAAAAATGGGAATTTAGTGTAATTTCCCATTATTCTTCCATCATTCTCTCGTCATTCTCACCTTGAATCTTGTCATCTGTACTCCCCCTACCATCATCATTCGTACATGTACCTGGAAGGTTTTGGAGTTGTTTGTAACCAGTAAACCTAGGTAGTCTAAGCAGAAGAAGGAGGTTGTTAGGATTGTGTTCATTATGAAGAAGCAGATTGTCAATCCTATGTGCATTTTCTCTGGGTGAGAGAACTACTGGGAATTGCTTCCATGTGGGCCATGATGCATCTATAGAACTCTGAGACTTCCTGTACAACATGTTGTTGAAGCCCCAGAAGGGAAGTGGGGCAACCAAAGGACTCTTGAGAAGAGAAGGGGAACACTTCTTGGGGTGGGACAGGATGCAGGGAATGAGAGGTTGTAGGATAGGAAAGCTTGCTAGACTTGGCAGCTTGGCCTGAGCATAATTCTGATATTCGAAAGACGTTATCTTGGCTTAGAATTCCTGTACCTTGGTGGAGTTTCTAGCCTCATCTCATGGGTGACTTGTTACTAAGAGTTTATGATCAACATATTTTGTGGGTGGAAGGAAAGTCTAATGTGTACACATAGTTGGTGGTTTTTCAGAAAATATAAGTGTCTTCTATGTGTTTGTTATAACGTCTGTGTGATTATTTATGTATCTCTATTATGGTTTTTTCTTGTATAATTATGCATGTATATATTTATTGTTAGTCTGCATAATTTTGTTCATATGTAGAGCATTTTTATTAATTTATGGTATCCATGAGTCAAAATATTGTGTGGAATGGCCCAACTTGGGGTTGGGGATGCTACAATGTGGTATCGGAGCCACGAGTTCAATATTGTGTGGCATGGCCGAGCTTGGGGCTAGGGATGCTACAATGTGGTATCATAGCCACATGTTCAATACTGAGCATGTATGGGCAAGAGACAAAATGTTGAAGATGAAATTGCAGAAATTGAATTTCATACCATGTATGTGATTTGTTTGACAAAAATGTTGCTATGAAATTGGGGAATAATTCATGGGGAATTTGAGGAAATTTATCCCAAGAATTAAAAATTCCCAATTTTAATCTCATTTTGGGCATTTTTGGACTTGTAGATGGTCGAATATTGGAATTTACAGTGGAACCATGACGAAATTGGGTGAAGTCAGGAAAAAGCCCCAATTTTTGAAGTGGAATTCATAGAGAAATTGGCACAGAGGTGTTGAATTTTGAATGCAATAGTTGAATTGACATGAACGAGAATGAAATTGGCCATAGGGAGATTAATTTTAGAGCTTCCATTGCAGCTTGTACGAAAACTGAAAATTATGCATTTTTGGGAAAATTTGAAATTTGGGAAAAATTGAGTATTGTTTTGTACATGATGTCAACAATGATGTGGAGGCCATTTGGTGGCGGTGACATGGGATGTCATGGAGGTAGATCCACGATAGTAGATGGTGGCAAGTTTGATGGTGAGGTGCCAAGCCACGGTGGTGGTGCGACTGGTGGAGTGACCAAACCAGTAGTGGTTTCACAAAAGTTATTTTGCATCATGACCAAGTGGTTTTTGAGGAAGATCTTAAGGATGTGAAACAAATAGGATTATTCCACATATCATTGGGTGGTAAGTGGTTTCACATTGTGAGGCATTGTTAACCTCCCGACCACTTCACCATGCGAAATGAAAATTAGTTGTAGATCTTCTCGCATCTCCGTCGTTAGATTTGGGAGCTAGCAAGTCCACGGTGCTATGGTGGTAGGGTCGGTAGTGTGAGGTGGCGGGACCGAGGATGACATGGGTGCTGCATAGGCGAGGTGGTAGGGAGATATACCACAAGTGGTATCGCATGGTAGCAAGGTGGATTTGCAAAAGGATTTTGGTGATGTCAAGCCAATGGTATGACACCATGTAGCACTGGACGAAACCACTCTCGCATTGCAGAGGGATTTTAACCCTCGCACAAGTGGGGGATGTGAAATGAAAAATAGTAGTTGATCATGCTCTGATCTCATCCATTGGATCGAGGGTGGAGACAAGTTGTTCACATGCCATGTTGAGCTCCAAATATGTCATATTTTGTACTATATAAAATCGTCTTTCACAAGCCATGTTATGTACTTACCACATATTTCATAACCATTATATTACCAATTTTCACTAAAATGTATCCATTTTACCTTGTGGTTAATGATGAATGATTTCTTGTATTTTTAATGATTAAATTTGTTTTTAGCATGGTTTTATCAATAATGGTTTACTAATGTGTTTGTCTCTAAGAAACATGTTATAGTCAACAGTTTGGTACTCAATTTGATACTAAGAAGGTTCTACATAATTTCAGTACCAACATCCTACAGAATTCCGGTACCAACATCCTACAGAATTCCGATACCAATTCTAGAATTATGGTACCAACTTGCGCCTCGATTTTCATGTAGATGAAGGAAGATCTCAAAATTATAAGATATGGATTTTGTCCAGAAGGTGGAAAATTGAGTAAATGGAGGGCACTTTTTCAAAATTGAATTGGTTTCGAAGATATGGGTGGATCTCTAACTCGAATTTTCCCAAATCACTGTAAAACTCAGATTTTGTGATTTTTTCCTAAATTATCAAATTCATTTTTCTGAGTTTGGGGTTTGGTCATGAAGTTTTTGTAAGTGGGAGATTTGTTCTTGAGAAATCTTTAAGGAGTTCATAGCCGTGTAAAAACAGAGTCCCATGATTAAATGAAAAGATGATTGTTGTTGATCCATGGTGCATCTGTTTGGCTTGATCTGATTGTTCTCAGGCATAACTGGCCATCTAAGAAGGGCCCCTTAGTATGGGTAAGTGTTTCCATGTTTTAATTTGCTTAGTATAATAGAATATAATTGCGTTTTTAGTTTTCTTATATGTGGTTTAATTCGCGCTTGCAAATTTTATTTAGTTTTATGAATTCAGGGTTTATTAAATACTCAAGAGAGATTCTTCATTTGCATACAATTCACATATTCCGATGCAATTTCATTTGTTATCTCTTTCATAATTGTTACATGTTCAGATTGTTCTCTAAATTGAAAATACAGGGATCTCAAAACATGTTCATGAAATACTGTGTGAATGCGTTGTTTTGTCAAGAACTTATTTTCACCAAATCACTATCATAACCCACAACTAATCCCATCCAAACACACTCCATTTTCATTACACTTTGTTGTTATTTTTTTATGACACATTGCTATCATCTGATTATAAGAATTACAAATGACCTCTTTCATTAATTCTTCTTCCTATCCATGTTTCCCATCATAGTTTAGACATCTATTACTTTGTATATGTTTTCCATCATATTTATTTTTGATGTTTGTTGTCATTTGTGTATCACTGTTGTATCCATTCGAAGAATTATCCTTGAGTAGCTCCTATAGATTAGTTTTTACAACTTTGTTTCATGTACCCAAATTTCCGTTTCCTACACTCGGTTATCTTTCTGCACCCTGGTCTATTATATTCCTACACTACATCCGATACCTATTACTGTTCCTATTCCGGTACCTGCTACTGTTACTATTCCTATTCCGGTACCTGCTACTGTTCCTGATATGGTACCTGTGTGCAGTTCGAATTTATATAGTGTAAACATGGTGTTGAATGCATATGGATAATTAAATCCTTGTGTGTATGATGATCAGTTTTCTTTGTGTGTTTTGCCATTTTTTCTAGCTTTCCTAGTTAGGTTCATTTCCTACATTCACATTTCAATTCATTTGCAAGTATGTTATCCTATTTGCTTATTTATTTTATTCCTAGACTTGTTTTCTTGTAGCATGTG
The DNA here is from genome assembly GCA_009831015.1 of Picea engelmannii. Lineage (NCBI taxonomy): Eukaryota > Viridiplantae > Streptophyta > Pinopsida > Pinales > Pinaceae > Picea > Picea engelmannii. Next base: position 49,524 of record ML800760.1, read on the forward strand.
TGTGGCTCCACTATAGGAAATAATCATTGAAGGTTAAGACATTAATAAGATATTCTTGCAAAGTTGCATGAACAACCATGCATGAAAGATTACAACTCAGAACCCTTATTGCATTGGTTCTTCTGCAACCCAATGACGATTTCCATAGTGTTAATTTTTCTCCATTTGATTATCTTGTTAACCACTCCTTGAATCCATTGAAGGACATGAAACTTAAGTCAACTACTCATGATTAATCACATGAGCATCACTTGAGTGCATGAAAGACTTTGATCTAATCCTTTATAACACTAAGTTATTCCTATGTCCCAATGATGAATCCTTAGTGTATTTCTTGCAGTTTGTTTTTCTTTAATTTGCTTAGTTTGTTCAGATTATCGTCGGCCTTAGGATAGTTATCCTCTACTCCTGCATTTCTTGTGCCTACACCTCAAAGTTTATGAGCCCCGATTGATAATTTAATGTGGGAATTAATAGTGCATATATTTAGCCCCACACGCCAAGAAAAAGGTGAGAGATGGGACCCGCCCATCCCCAAGGCATATGAGAAGACATCAGGTGGATATTTGGCAGGGAAGATGGGACTCGCTAGTGGCATGGACCATTGTAGTGGTGCCATGTGGAAACCGATACAAGTGGGTTTGTAGTAAGTTAATTAAAAATTAACTTATAAAGTTAATTAAAAATTAACTTATAAAGTTATAAAGTAAATTATAGTTAAAGTTTATGAAAGAAAGAAGAAAGAGATAGAAGGTGTTAGACACTGACAAGGTAGGGCCAGGGCGACGAAGGAAGATGACATGGTGTCATATTAGGGTACTAGGTGGACCTAGAATGCTGCCTTAGCATCCATGTCAGCAGAAATTAGTGAAATTTCTCAGAAAATAGTGGGTATTACTAGAAAAATTAGGTGTTTTCCAGGTCATTAACTTGCAGGACAATTTTGAAGGCCTAAACACATTTAAAAAAAAAAATCAAATTTGTACCAAACATGTCCTTCCAAGACACATAGTTTCTACTTATAAAATGAAACAACTCGGAGATAACTTTATAACAATCTAAACTATTCGTAAAATAAGCATGTACGAGGAAGTTGCATGCCAAATAGTGCAAGGTAAAAATGAGGCCTAATTGAATTTTGGAAGCCATAACTTCCTGCTCATGGATTGGATAGGGGCACAGGAGTAGTTTATGGAAATATATTGAGCCATAGAATATAGTCATGGGGTTATATTGATAATCTGGGCACCTAAAAGTGCACAGGAGGAGGTATACGAATCTTGTAGCTTTCACTGCTAAAAGAGGTAAATTATCCAAAACTTGAACATGTTGTAACCAATAGCTTGGAGCCCAGATGAAGGTGAAACTTGGTCAAATTTTACAAAAAATTGTCATGAAGGAACCTAGTTGAGCTCTTGTCAAACGTCCAAAGGAGAAGGTGTAAAGGATGCATGGACCTAGCTAAAATTGCACCTACTTGAAAGGTGTGCAAAATGGAGTAACTGAGTAATGATCAAATGACTGTAACTTTCTGCTCAAGACTCATAATTGAGAAAGAAAGTAGTCATTGGAAAGGTCTTGGGTAAAGGAATCCATACCTTGACCCAAAAATGTGAATTGAACTATATAATTCACAAGGAATAAGAAAGACTATTTCTGGTGTTTTTTTTAAAGGGCATAATGGTGCATAATCTTAATAGATTTGTTAAATTATTATAGTCTAACAAATTCTATTACCTACACATTTTGTAGAGTTAAAGGAAATTAACACATATCAGAAGCAACATAGAGAGGAGAGACATGGAAGAATCACATAGAACCTACAACCATGAAGATGAAGTCAGGGGGTTGTGTGTCAGCAAGGAGGAAAGCATGAATTTGGTGGAGACTATAAAGAGCCTGCAAAGAGATATGTTGAGTTATAAAGCTGATAATGAGAGGATTATGAAATACAAAGAGAAGCAAGATGGAATCGATATCAGGTTGTTGCATATTTTGTATATAATAGAGAAGAAAGTGGATAATGGGGACATACTCAAGAAAGTCAAAGAGACACAAATCTCATGATAAAAGAAGATAATACATAAGTTTTTATAGACATCACCATCACTCACCAAGGCACTCAATTAAGAGAGAAGAGAGTAGTCCAAGCTTATCTCCTATTAGAAAGTATAAGAGAAGTTATGGAGTGGATGAATTGCAAGGAGAAATGAATAATATCAAACCTCCTACCTTTGATGGTGAGCACAAGAAGGATGAGGATGCAAAGACTTGGCTATTGGGAATGAGGAAATATTTTCAGTTTCACAATTATTCCTCACATGAAGAAGGAAGAATTGTCATTTACCAACTGAAGGGGAAAACATCAATGTGGTGGGATCAACTTGTACAAGTACAACACATTGATGATAATAAATTCTCTTGGAGGCAGTTCAAAAGGTATTTTAAGAAGAAATACTTGACCAAGGATTATTATTTTAGAAAGATGAAGGAGTTCTTTGAACTCAAGCTTGGGAGTATGACCATGGATAGGTATGAGAGGATATTTTTAGAACTGTTGAAGTATGTTGGCTTCATCAAGGATGAATAGGTCAAGATTCAAAGGTTTCTGAGTGGGATACCATCAATATTTAGTGATAAGATTCAGTATGATGATCCCAAGACATTGGATGAAACAATAAGGAGAGCCAAATGTCTCTATGAATGGTATAGATGAAGAGAAACCTTCAAAAATGCTTGGGAAGATAAGAAGAAAGTTAATATGGAGTAGAGGAAGAAGAAGAACAAGCCACCATTCTTTAGAAATAATTTTCAGGTGCAAGCAACTCCAAATGATCCCAGAATGATAGAAACTTTGGGAAAAATACCAAGGCAACAACCTATTAAATGTTGGGGTTGTGAAGGAGAGAACATGTGATCCATATTATTTTGAGAATGACATGAAGGAAGAAATATAACATAGATATAACAAGGAGATACATAGAGATATTGCAAAGAACACAATAATACAATAAATAGTAAAACTTAGATTCTATTAATGACTGCCTGGAATACAAAAGATTGTAAAAGGCAAAGCACACAAGCTAGCTAGAATGGTGGTAGCTTATCTCTAAAGAGAGATGTGTCGACTATGCTCATTCATAGGAAGTTGATTAAAATGATGCTCCAAATTCATTTTTAACATAAAGCATAAATGATAAAACCCTTAACATAAAAAACTCTAACCCTAGAAGATGAAATTCCAAAAGGTTTGTGGGCCCCGATGGGGGTAGTTGATACTTCAACTTCCCGAGAGCACACCATTTTCCTACGATCTCCATATGGGGAATTAGGCACCCGTTTGGGAAGGTATAGCCGAGGAGTACACATTCTGAATGTAAAAAAAAACATTGTTTAGGGCCTCAAAATGGCCCCAGAAGTTTGGGACCCGAAAAACTATAGAAAAACTGCCAAGATGGAAACTATAATTTAAGCAAGTGGAATAGGTGGGCGACCATTGTTATGAGGAAAATCTCTCTATGGCATGGGGTAAACCACAACATAAGGAATGACAGTTATAAATCAACTCTAATTCCAAGTATGTTACATAAATGAAATGCTAACAAGACAAGGCCAAGAGCCTACCTCATTTGAAAGTTTGATGAAGACCACCATTGAGCACACAACTCAAAGCTTTATACCTACAACTTGTCCTAAAAAACCAAGATACGCAAGCATATGGTGACAATATATAATTTTAGCATATATATTAGCATAATCCATTAACATACATGACAAATACGCCTATGGAATAGTAATTCTAATATTTGCAAGATATTAATTGGATGAGAAAAGAGTATTTCTATTAAAATAATCAATAGAAGTATATAGGTGACAAACTTCTGTAACATCACATATCAGAATAGACAAACTAAGTCCCTCCAACTGGGTCTCCACCACTTCAATCCTCCTCCAAAGGAAATCTCATATAAAGGATCCAATGAGGTTCTCCATCATAAAGAAGGAAGAGATTGGGGGTTGAACAAGGGGTTCAGACTTTTAAGGACAAAGGGATGCAGACTCAATATGAAGTGAAATTTCTCTAGAGTGTCTTTTCTCTCAAAGTTGAATTATTTCTTTCAAGGTTTGGATGTGGCTCAATTTATAGCCTTCAAAGGGAACTGAAGGGCCAAGTCGGATCATTTCCAGTATATGGAAGGTCAAGGATCATGGATCTCATGACATGGTATGGAAAACTGACATAATTTTTAATTTTGACCACCAAACCTGATGTACGCGGGCTGTAGTGGAGAAACTTGCTTATACACTTGTTTTCTAACTGATAGGGAACATATATGTATAAAAATGTTCTTTTTGGATCTGGAAGGTACAAAAGGGGACTTCAAGTCTGCATAGGGAAATGGAAAGGCCATCCAAGCAAGTTTCATGGGGTGAGGATTTTTTTTTTGTAACAGACGCCCCCTAATGTGTGAGGTTAGAGGAGTATCTGCGATGGTCGAAATACATTATAAGTCCCAGAAGTGGAGTAATGGAGACTTAGCTAGAAGTGTTGGTTACTCATGAGAATATTACAATCCATAATGACTTTGTACACATGGATGCCAATCTGAATTACATTGAAGATCCATGTGGAAATATATCAAATAGTTTTTCATGGCCATGAATAGGCAATACAAAGTGCCATAGGATGTCATAGTTATGAATAAGGCACAGTGGAATCCAGTCTCAAAATCAATATGAAGATATTTGTATACAATGGAGTACAATCTGATCTCCCATGATCACTGAAGTCATATAGGTACTGGTCCAATGAAAGACAACAACAAATTAGGAATGTTGCTACTGTAAGCTGGAGGTATTCTACACTATCCATTTAAGGTGGAAGTCTACATCATGTGAATACAGGAGTTGAGGTCAAACATAATGAGACTTCATTTGATTACCAATCATTAAGGTATATCGTTAACAAACAAGAGACAACCTAGGGTGTCAATGAACCAAGTACATTCTACAAGTGTGAATAAGGGTGTTGAGGTCGAACACTTGAAGAATCCATCAATCATGAGACATTGATGTATTCCCAACTGTTGATGGCAGGAGAACCTGCCACTAATCACTGCAAGCCTCTAGGTACTCATAAGACTCTAGGTCTCATTTCTAGAATAGATGAGTTGAAGTCGATGGAAAGAGACCCGTTGAAAGGAGATAATTAAGGAATGTCTCATCATTCATATAATGTCCCTTTCCAAATAGGAGCTCCAGAGAAGAGGCTTAATGGTCTAAACCACCCTGTTAGACTATAGCCAAGGCCAAAGAGGGGTAAATAGGGTTACTAGAGGTCACTCCAGTCACAGGTGTTATATTCAGAAAGTGACATTGAGCTAAAAAGGGTTAAAAGTGTTTTTAAGTCATTATGAGCTAAAAATAGAAGTCAACAATGAATTAGGGTTTCAACAGTGATTTAGGGTTTTGGAAGTCAACAGTGAATTAGGGTTCAACATGATTTAGGGTTTTGGAAATCTATACAGGAAGGGTCAGCGACCTAATTCATCATTATGCAGATTATGAATTGTCATTGAGGAGAAGAGGCACATCTAAGGAGAGATAGTTCAGTGTATTCCAGGAGGAAGACACTAGTTGGCTAATTTCGGTGTTGAAAAACACACCCTAGTCACTAGGAAGATCATCCAGGTCTTCCATCATTCTTCATTGATTCCGCAGTGCTCCCATATTCCGGGTATTATCTTGTAGTTGCTTATTTGTATTTCGGCTAAGATCCTTTTGTCTTTTGATCTAGCCGAGTGTTGTTATTTTATTCAGCCGCGGTTGCTTATTTGTATTCCGGCTAAGATCCTTTGTCTGTTGATCTAGTTGATTATTATCAGTTTATTCAGCCACATTCGACCATTTTGTAATCCACAGAGATATCATAATACAAACTCTGCAGTCCTTTGTCATGTTTATTATTTGTATGATCATTTATATGTTGTAAACCTTTGATCCTACACACACATTAGCAGCGTTTCCTAGACTAGCCAAGTCAGGAACATTACAGTGGTCTCAGAGATTTAGTCCTGCCAGCCTATGACTAAAGACAATAAGTGTAGCAGAATACCCAGAGGGCCATAAACACGTAGGTGATGAATATGTCACTTACAACAGGCATCGGGAAAGAAGGCATAGGCTTGATTTCCCCCCTTTTCGTCCTAGCTCAGAGGAAGAGGAAGAGGCACACATAGAAGGTGAGAGAAGGGCAGAACATGAGGTTGAGAGCGAGGTAGAGAGGATGCTAGGAGATAGATATGAGCAATCAGAGGGAAGTGGAAAGGCCCCTGTAGATCCATAGAAAACTTTCATGTAGGTTATCAATGATATGTTAGCTAGTCAACGGACCATGTCTCAGTCCTTGGCACAGGTGGTTGATAGATTGGCTAGAGCGGGCACCCCAGATACACAAGTCTCTCATACAACATAGGGGAACTTGGAAGAAGGAAATAGATGCCAGTCGCCCTCTCGCACATACACCTCTGTGAGTAGGATTCCTAGACCCTTGTTTCCCAGTTTCCAGAGGGCACCCCCAGTAGCAGCACCGCCACCAATAGCATAGAGGCCACCCACTCATGTCGACAACATTGCAGAGTATAGGAGGGAGTATGCAACATTGTGTCATGACTTCCATCAGGAAATGACCTTAGTCGAGTACTATGGACTCAGACTCAGGAACTGCCCTAGAGAGTCGCAGAGGGGAGGAACACAACAACAACAAGGGCATAACCTCGATTTCATTCGAAAAGTTGGGAAACTCACCATACATTCTTTCGAAGGATCGTCCAAATACACTGCCATAGCTTGGGTACAGAAGCTAGACACATATTACAAGCTCAACCAAATGATTGAGACATAGGCCATCAGTTTTGCGACCTTACACTTGGAGGGTGAGGCACACAAATGGTGGTATCATGGACTGGTGACATTGGGTCACAGTCTCATCACCTCCTATAGGGAGTTTACAGATAGGTTCATGGACAGGTTTGACAGGAAGGATCCTGAGATACACTTCAGGGATCTATCCTAGTTGAGACAAACTGGCACAGCAGAGGCATTCATCACAGAGTTTCAGTTGGTAGCCATGGCAGTGACAGATATATCAGAGCCCAGGATGATCATGCTATTCACAGAAGGACTCACAAAGCCTTTGAGAGGATGGGTGAAGGCATACAGGCCTCCCACTTTGCAGGATTCCATCCTTCGCACTTGAGATCTAGCAGACTTAGTGCCAAAGACTAAAACTTTCTCCAAACCATTTGTGCCCCAGAGGGATCAATACAAGAAGCCATTCCAGAGAGAATGGAAGAGTAAGGAGAAGTTGGATGATGAGAATAGGCGAGAGCTTATGAGGAAGAAGATTTTCTTCAGCTACAGAGATCCTTGGGTCCCTGGCCACAGGTGCATGAGCAAGGGAGGGATTCATTATATTGATGTAGCAGCAGACAACATGGATAGTGAGAAGGAGGAGCAGGACAATGGATCCACTAGTTTAGAGGAGGAGTCAGCACCAACAGAGGAGCATCCTCCCCATAGATCGTCGACACTGGTAGGAGCCCATCCTCCAGTAGTCCCACAACTGCTAGAGAAGTCTAACAGGAGGAAACCAACAAAGGGAGGAGTCATAGCGACCCTTTCTGGTGTTCCCAGGTATGAAACCCTCCATATCAGAGGGATTATTTAGGGGCAATGGGAAATCACCCTAATAGATGGTGGGGCCACCCACAACTTCATCGATGCTTCATTGGTATCGAGACGAGCACTTCAGACAGAGGAGTTTGAGGGGTTTGATGTTGCGGTAACAGATGGCCACACAATGGAGTGTTAAGAAAGAGATCCAAACTTAGATATGAAGTTAGGAAACTACAAAGTGAGAGACACATTTTATGTGGTTGACCTATCAGACACAAATGTGGTGTTAGGAGTTCAGTGGATGATTACCTTGGGAAAAATCACTACCAACTACCAAACCTTGGAAATGGGATTCAAAGATCAGGATGGGAAGAAGGTTGTTCTAAGAGGTATGTCGACAGGAGCACCCATGATAGTTTCAACCAAGAGGATGGAGAGGATATTCAGACATGGGAAGGTAGAATTTTCCATAGAATGCTTTATCACTACTCAAAAGGATTCATAAGGTCGATAACAATACCATACAGAGATCGAGAATTTATTGGGACGACATCAACAGGTCTTTGAGGCAATTCCACCAGGGAGACTGTCACACATTATTTTTGTCATCCCTATGACCGTTAATGATGTAAACCTATATGTTTCCTTTAGAGGGGTCATTGGCGTGAGTTCCTGAAGAGAGAAGGGAGAATAACTTTTTCTGAGAAAAGAAGTTGCATTTTCCTTTGTAAAAGCCCTGTAAAAAAGGAAGTTCGTAGGTTGCTATATAGGCAGGGTGCAAGAATGCCTGATTCTCGCATGTTGCACCATATCTAGGGTGCGAGATGTTTGCAGGTTGCTCTATAGGCAGGGTACGAGAATGCCTACACGTGGGAAAAACAAGCGTTTTCTCGAATCTTCTAGAAGGATAAACTTCTATGGTGAGGTGGCATCCGAATGGTTTGGATCTTACTCACTTTCATGATTTAGTGGGATCATCCTAACCTCCTCACCTTATCCTCTTCAACTTATA
>ML800760.1:58829-90567 GCA_009831015.1 Picea engelmannii
GATTGTTTCCTAGTTAGTCTAGTTTCCCTTGCTTTGATTGCTTGTTTTCTGGTCTCTGAGTCTGTGGGAGATCCATCCAGACTCTCTGGATCTGAAAGTTCACTCAAATTTAGTCCTTTTTCAATTTTTTTCTTGTTTACAGGCATTCTCGCACTGTACCCTTTAGTGGCCTGTGAGAAACACCTGAATTCCCACCCTAGTGTTAATTCCAGTGCGAACCCCTCGCAGTCAACCTTTGTTCAGCCCACGAGAATCTTTTATTCTCACACTATAATACACTGCCAACCTGTGAACTTGTTTGTAATTTTTTTTTGGATTGGGTCTGGTCATTTTTTGATGCCCAGTTTTGCTTTGAACAACTGGATTGAACTTTTGGAGCCTATATTGATCTTTTTATAGTCTTCTTGACATTCTTTGAGTTTCTTTTAGCCACTTTTGCTTTGTTTATTTTTGAAGGATTAGTCTCTTTCTTTGAGTGTCTTTCAATTACAAAGCATGTGTTTTCTTTAGAATTGTTGGAAAGATGAGATTTATTCTGAATAGTTCGCTTTAAAAGAGAACTTTTAGTTTGGGTTTCTTTGTTTTAAGAAAGTTCATTATTGCTTTTAGTGAAAATTTTGAAACAAAAAGATTTAATTTCTTGCTTTATATTAGATTGGGGGCATCCTTTCATTTGAAGTAGCGAAATTGCATTGGTGTTCAGTACCTTTTTCTCATTTCTTGAGAATCTTGATATTGATGGGTTTAATATATTTTGGGACATTGTGCATATGGGAATGATAAATGTTTTCTCCTTCTCGTAGCATAGCTTTCATCGAAATGAAAAAAATGCATCTTCATATCTTTGCATAATTTTCTAGTCGGTCAAAACACCATATTGTCCACACCATTTTCCTTTTGAGTAACAACAACCATAAAATAAAGAGCTTATAAGAATTGATTAGACATTTTTATATTTTCTGGTAGCAAACCTACATTAGATTAGTTGTAGGGCTTTGGAATAGGTGAGAAAGATAACTTTCCAAAGCTGCAAACAAACATAGAATCTTGAGTTAGGGAGTAGTTAAACCCACTTATTACATTTTGTCCTGGGAAGCCCTTCTAACACAAGGGTCAATCACAAGGTCGCATTGAGACTGGCAGAGTTACTCACCCTGCTTTGTTGGTCTTGGTGTAGAGATTGCATGTATTACGGGGGTCACTTGAAGGTATACCCACAATGATGAATGGAATCCTTTCAAGTTGATTTCGGGCTAGATAACATGCCCTTGCGTGTGGATCAGACTGTCGACTTTTTCCCCAGGCATCATTGTTGTTTGTGGTAACCTTAGTGGCCTATCTCTTTAGGGTCTTTACACAAGGTGACTCTAGAGGGGCAAGTCTTCATGGTACCTAGAATCGATGTTGGCCAAACTCACTCGGGCTCCTTGGAGGGTATACCCACGATTATGTGTGGGAGCTTGCATCAGGGTGTAAGTCCATTAAGTAGGTCATCAACATAACTTTTCCACCTGATCTATCTCATCCCCTTCTTACATTGTTCCTGCGACGTTGGATTTCATCGCCAACTAGTGCGTTCATTGTGAGAAGGTTTTTTTTGCTTGCTTGCTTACTAGATTTTTAGCGTGTGCTGTTTGTTTTCCTTAGAGGACTCTAGATTGGATATTTGTTTAATGGTGTCAGTTCCTAGAATGACCAATGAAGGAACCCCTACTCCAGGGGAACCTTTTGCTTTTCCTTCTTATGGGAACATTGGTCCTCCTCACATTTCTACTTTGAGCCTTCCAGGTCTCACAATTGGATTACCAATATGGTTGTTTTCTACTCAAGTAATCCCGAATGCAATTAGTGCTTCAGTCACAAGCACTTCCCCCCAAGAGCATCAAACTCATATTGATTCTTCACCTTCTTCACCAGTAAGGTCTTCTTCACCTTCTTCGCTTGCAATGTCACCTTCTGTTTCATCTTCTTCGTCGGGTGAAAGTTCTGAAGCTAGTAACCTGGTGAATAAGAAGAAGAAGAAAAGAAAGATTAAGAAGAAGAAAGATAAACAAGGGTCAAAACCTCCAACCACTGTCAAACATGTTGGAAAACAACCAGTTACTGTTAATCGTGTTGGGAGTGTTGATGATGTCAAGATCACCCAAACAACTTGTAAGCCCAAGTACCCATGCAGGCTTTGTAAGGGTAGCCATCTTCTTAAGGATTGCCTTGGTCTACCCAAGGTTATAGAAGTATGGTCTACTCATCCTCGCCAACCCATGTCGTCAGCCTCTGAACAACATGCTGATGACTTCCCGTCGACTAGTCATTATGAGCTAAAAATAGAAGTCAACAGTGAAGTGGGGTTTCAACAGTGATTTAGGGTTTTGGAAGTCAACAATGAATTGGGGTTTCAACATGATTTAGGGTTCTAGAAAGTTATAATGGAAGGGTCAGCGAATTAATTCATCATTATGCAGATTATGAATTGTCATTGAGGAGGAGGCACATCTTAGGAGAGATAGTTCAGTGTATTCTAGGAGAGACACCAGTTGGCTGATTTCAGTGTTGAAAGACACACCCTAGTCACCGGGAAGATCAACTAGGTCTTCCATCATTCTTCATTGATTCCGTAGTGCTCCCTATTCCAGGCATTATCTTTTAGTTGCTTATTTGTATTTCAACTAAGATCCTTTTGTCTTTTGATCTAGCCGAGTGTTGTTATTTTATTCAGCTGCAGTTGCTTATTTGTGTTCCGACTAAGATCCTTTCTCTATTGATCTAGTCGAGTATTGTCATTTTATTTAGCCACATTCGACCATTTTGTAATCCACAGAGATATCATAATACAAAATTTGCAGTCCTTTGTCGCTTTATTATTTGTATGATCATTTATATGTCATAAACCTTTGATCCTACACACACATTAGTCCTCCCTTCCCGAAATTTCTTTTCCTCAAGCAATACCAGTCTAGGGTTCTACAACACCTACTCTCTCTCCCAAGTAGCGTCCTCTACTGGAATCCCTCTCCATCTGATCAAACACTCTTTGATGATCCTGCTCCTCAGTTTCCACTCTCGAAACTCCAAAACTGCCTCCGAAACTAATTCCAACTGTCCCTCTTCATCCAATGGGGGAAGATCCTCTGATGTGCTAATGAATTGTCCCACTTCCTTTTTGAGGCAAGACACGTGGAACACATTATGAATCTTTCTCCCCTCTGGAATCTCTAGCTCATAAGCAACCTCGCCTACCTGGCGCATGATCTTGTAAGGACCATAAAATCTAGGTTTGAGCTTCTCAGCCCCACTCTTCTTCAGAGATGACTGTCTGCAGGGTTGGAGTCTCAAGAAAACCAAATCTCCAACCTCAAAGCTGTGCTTTATCATGTGCCTTTCCGCACTTAGATTTTGTCAGTTTTGTGCTGTCTGTAGGTTCTCTTTCAACAACTTGAGGATATCCTGACTCTCTATGATCCAATCCTTGGCCTTGGGAGCTGTTCTCTCCCCCAATACCAAGTCTACCAAAGTGGGAGCATCATATCCGTACAATGCTCAGAAGGGTGTCATACCAGTGGACATGTGGAAGCTGGTGTTGTAGCAATGTTCTCCTAAATGTAACCACTTTACCGATGTTCTCTGTTGTCCTCCTACATAGTTCCTCAAATACCCTTGAACCCACTTGTTGACAATCTCAGTCTACCCATCTATCTGAGGGTGATAGCTGGTGCTATGCGTCAACTCTGTGCCCACCAACCGAAATAAATCTCTCCAAAATGTCCCTATGAACTGACTGTCCCTATCACTGACGATGTTCTTCGGAAACCCATGAAGTCTGAAGACCTCCTTGAAGAAAATATCGGCTACCTAAACTACGCTGTACTCTGTCGGTATGGTGTAGAAGTGATCAAAATTGGTTAATCTATCGACCACTACATAGATACAGTCCTTACCCTGGACCTTGGGTAGACTGGTGATGAATTCCATAGATATACTCTCCCATTTCTGCTTTGGAATGGGGAGTGGATGAAGTAGCCCTGCTGGAAGAGCATGCTCTGACTTGTTCCGTTGGCAAGTCACACACTCATTGACGTGTCTCATAACGTCCTGTTTGAGGCCCTTCCATGAGAACCTCTCTCTGATCTGTCTGTAGGTTTAAAAAAAAACTTGATGGCCTGCTAGAGGTGAATCATGAATTGCAGTGAGGATCTTCTTCTTAAGCCCTGAATCTGGCACCAAGTAGACTCTATCCTTGTAAAATATGACATCGTCAATGACCCTATACCGATCATCCTGTATCTGCCCATACATCACCTCACAAGCAAACTTGTTCTTGGAATATTCCACTAACAAGTGGGATTTCCAATCTATTGAAATCTCCATCAAAGAACATGCCACAGGTCTCCTCGATAGTGCATCGGCTACAATGTTCTTCTTCCCCTTGACATACTCTATGTCAAATTCGAATGCCTATACCTTCAACACCCATTTCTATTGGTTCTCACTGAGGTCCTTCTGCCTAAGGAAATACATCAAATTGTTGTTATCGGTCTTGACCACAAATTTGCTGCCCACCAAATATTGTCTGAACTTGGTCAAGGCATGCATGATTTCCAACATTTCCTTGTCATAAATGGAGTACAACCTCTTAGTTTGACTAATATTTCGTCTCTCGAATACAATGGGGTGTACTCCCTGCATCAAAACTGTCCTGATCCCTTCACCGGATGCGTCACACTCTAGTACAAATGGCAAGGTGAAGTTTGGTAGTGACAACACTGGAAAAGTGCCCATGACTTCCTTCATGTGATCAAAGGCTTCCTATGATTTATCGGTCCATATGAAGGCCCCATGCTTGGTAAGATCTGTCAGCGGTGCTCCAAGATGAGAAAAACCCCAGATGAACTGCCTATAATAGCTACACAGCCCGAAGAAGCTCCTCAATTTTGTCACATTCTTGGGCATCGGCCAATCCAAAATGGCCCTGATCTTTTCTTGGTGCACTTGTACCCCCTGTGCACTGATGATGTGGCCTAAGTAAAGCAAATTTGTCATACTGAACTCGCACTTGGACTCTTTGGCATATAATGACTGTGCCTCCATGATGCTCAATACCTCATCCAGGTGCCTCATATGCTCTTGCCATGACCAACTATAGATCAAGATGTCGTTGAAGAAAACCAAGACTGATTTCTTTAACTAATCCCTAAATATATGGTTCATGCAAGACTGGAATGTAGCAGGTGCATTAGTTAGCCCAAATGGAATAACTAGGAACTCGAAGTGTCCAAAATGACATCGAAATGTCGTCTTCTCTATGTCCTGCTCTTGGATGTTGATCTAATGATATCTAGAGCATAGATCAATTTTTGAGAAGAAAACTTCCCCATGCAGTTCATCCATAAACTTGTCAATGTGTGGGATAGGGTACCGGTTCTTGATGGTTTTCTTTTTCAAGGCTTGGTAATAAATTCACATCCTCATGGTGCCATCCTTCTTCAAAACTAAGACAACTGAAGAATCAAATGGGTTGCTTCTCGGTCTGATGTGTCCTATCACCAACAATTCCTTGATTGCCTTCTCTATCTCATCCTTGAACCTCCTAGGATGATGATAGGGGGGGGGTGATCATAGGTTTTGCCCCCTCCTCCAACTCAATGGTGTGCTCAAACCCCCTGTCATGTGGTATCCCTGGTGGAATTGCCTCAAAGACCTGCTGATGTCGTCCCAATAAATTCTTGATCTCTATATGGTATTGTTTTCAACCTTCTAAATCCTTTTTAGTAGTGATCAAGCATTCTGTGGCATATGCTACCTCCCCATGTCTGACTATCCTCTCCATCCTCTTGGCTGAAACTGTCTTAGGTGCTCCTGTTGACATACCCCTTAGAACAACCTTCTTCCCATCCTGATCTCTGAATCCCATTTCCAAGGTTTGGTAGTTGGTAGTGATTTTTCCCAAGGTAATCACCCACTGAACTCCTAACACCACATCTTCGTTCGATAGGTCAACCACATAAAATGTGTCTCTCACTGTGTAGTTTCCTAAATTTGTCTCTAAGTTTGGAACTCTATCTAGACACTCCACTGTGTGGCCATCTGCTACCACAACATCAAACCCCTCAAACTCCTATGTCTGAAGTGCCCGTCTCGATACTAGTGAAGCATGGATGAAGTTGTGGGTGGCCCCACCATCTATCAGGGTGATTGACCATTGCCCTTGACTAATCCCTCTGATACACAAGGTATCATACCTGGGAACACCAGAAAGGGTCGCTATGACTCCTCCCTTTGCTGGTTTCCTCCTGTTAGCCTGCTTTGGTAGTTGTGGGACTACTGGAGGATGGGCTCCTACCGGTGTCGGTGGTATACGAGGAGGATGCTCCTCTGCTGGTGCTGAATCCTCCTCTGAACTAGTGGATCCATTGTCCTCCTCCTCCTCCTCACTATCCACATTATCTGCTGCTACCTCAATATAATGAATCTCTCCCTTTCCCATGCACCTTTGGCTAGGGACCCAAGGATCTCTGCAGCTGAAGCAAAGATTCTTCCTCATAAGCTCTCGCCTAGTCTCATCATCCAACTTCTCCTTGCCCTTCCAATCTCTCTGGAATGGCTTTCTGTCTCAATCCCTCTGGGGAAAAAATGGTTTGGAGAAAGTTTTAGTGTTTGGCATTGAGTCTTCTAGATCTCGAGTGTGAAGGATGGCATCCTGCAAAATGGGAGGCCTGTATGCTTTCACCCATCCTCTCAAAGGCTCTGTGAGTCCTTCTATGAATAGCATGATCAGCCTGGGCTCTGATATATTTGTCACTGCCACGACTACCCACTGAAACTCTGTGATGAACGCCTCTACTGTGCCAGTTTGTCTCAATTGGGCTAGATCCCTGAAGTGTATCTCAGGATCCTTCCTGTCAAACCTGACCATGAGCCTATCTATAAACTCCCTATAGGAGGTGATGCGACTGTGACCCAATGTCACCAATCCATGATACCACCGCTCGTGTGCCTCACCCTCCAAGTGTAAGGTCGTGAAACTGATGGCCTCTGTCTCAGTCATTTGGTTGAGCTTGTAATACATGTCTAGCTTCTATACCCAAGCTTTGGTGGTGTATTTGGACGATCCTTTGAAAGAAGGGATGGTGAGTTTCCCAACTTTTCAGATGAAATCGAGGTTATTCCCCTGCTGCTGTTGTTGTCCTCCCCTCTATGGCTCTCTGGGGCGGTTCTTGAGTCTGAGTCCATAGTACTCGACTCAGATGAATAGGAGGAGCTCAAATGAATAGGATGTTCATGAACCAACTACCTTGTGCATCTCTCATATGCACCAGGTGCAAGTAGTGCATGAATATACACTCTGAATACTAGCCAATAAGAAATACTGCTGACAAAGGCGTGGAAACCACCAATAAGGCTAATGGAATCCGAGAAATTGCATGAATCCTAATGTGTGAATAGATTAATTTCTGTTGAACACAAGGGAAAGCCCCCAATCAACGACCAATGAGGAGATGTCAACTGTTGGGTTCAAAGTAAACTACCCATAATGAAAGTAGGACCATGGTGCATGCTAGGAATATAACTTCACGTGACTTTGAGATATACTAAGGGCATGGCCGACATGCAAAATCAAGAGTTTAGAGAAATGGCCGACACAAGCTTATAGAATTCCTTTAAATAAGAGCATGAGACATATGGATAACTCAGGAAGCATAGAATTGATGATAAAACTTTGTGATGCAGGAGGCATAAAAAAAATCTCCATAGGGAATGGAAGAATAACCAGTCGGAGGAGTAAACTCTAAGTAATGAGATCAACTTCCTAAGGTCATGCTAAGCCCAAACTTTGGACGATAGTTGACTCAAAAGTTTGTGCTCGATTCATAGGCAACACTATTGCTGTCGATATGAGATAATATTCTTTTCCCGCCCATCATTTTTTGTTTTTTCATAGGAAAATAAATTCTATGATACATGAGAGGAAATGAGTGTCACGAGTAAGAAACTAGCTCCAAACAATGGAACATACCTATGCTCAATGCAAGGAGTGCATGCGGGAGATGGGCACTCGGGGGGATGTTTCCTCTTAGGGTACATGGTGTCAAGCTGCAAAGGATATATAAAAGGCTATGCTTGGCTAGTGATGCAAATTGTTGAGGTAAGAGGCTTATAACGAGAAAGAGGGAACCGTAAATAGGCTCAACACTGCAAGCAGGATGATGGAATGAAATTACAACTTAACTTCCAGAGAATGTCCTTTTTCATAGATTTAGTCCCCTAGGCCCAAAAAAGTATAAAATAATACCCATGAGAAGTCTTCTAGCCAATGGTGACTAGAGTATTCCTTTTTCGTAATTATTCTACTTGGTCTAAAAAAGGGTTCAACTTATACCAAATAGATGTCCTTTCAAATCTGTTTAATGAGTGTGAAAGATACAAGTTCACCCGACAATCTTTTCATTTTTTAGAGAGTCGAAAAAGAGCTTAACCAAGATTCGGGGGAGTCCCATAGGTAACAGTCATAATTATTGTGAGTAATAATATAGGGTTTGAATGCAAAGTCATATCAGAACTATAAGGAACTCTCAATCCCGTGGAATAACTTCTGCATGGGCACCAGACGACACAAAGGTTCTAACTAGGGCACCCATGTTTGGTGAGCCTCTACCACTTAATAACAACACTTCTAGTAGTAGAAAGAAGGTTTTGTGTCGCTAATAAATGGGTTCGTACCTAGGGCATATGGATCACAATCATAGGATGATGCAAGAATTCAAAACGAAGTGACAACCTATCCTATATGTCGGTGAAATAATATACCTGCCAAAGGAATGAATGAGTGGTATGACGTTGGAAACTGCAAAACATCCTAGACAAAACCACCAAAAACCAATTCTTTCCATTCCACTATTAGTCCATAAGGTTGAAAATTAGCCCAAACTATATGAAGTGGGTAAATTTTTTTCTACTAATAGTGAAAATAAAGCATTTTACCATACAATTTGAGTTTTTTCACCCACATAGTGCATTTTAGGCCATTTTCCCCATGATATTCAAGTGGCAATGTTAGCTTTTGAAGGTGTGAAAAAGAATAGAAATAGGGGAAGGAAGAAGAGAATTCGCTGAATTGCCTCTCCTGAATCGGCTATCTCTCTTCCCACCATCTATTTAAATGAACCACTAAGACTGTTGCACCTTGACAACCTATAAATGATCATCGAGGGATCCTCTACTTAGAGAGTTATAGTATGTTTTCACTTAAGACTATTCAAACATGCGGATGAGTCCCTTCCCCATGATATTCAAGTGACGATTGCGGGAGCTATGATCAATGTAATCAACAACCCTTTGGACCAAGTAAGTTCCCATCTCCTCTATTTCAATTTCAATGGTTTAAATTTCAATTTTAGGCCCCATTTTTTGAGTATTAGAGGGTGTAATATGGAAATTAGGGCATACGTGGGTGACAGTTCATCGGGTTGCATATACAACCCCATACATGCGATAAAAGAAAAGCCTGCCCACGTATATGCAACCCTATACACGACTATTACCAAGTTAGCCCGTGTACAAGTCCATGAACACATTTTTTAAAGGTTTTAACCCAAAAATTGGCTTCTCCTTTGCAGGGTGGTGATTGAATGGAGGGAGAGGGAGCATGAAGAGATAGATGCAGTAATGGGAAGGGATGCAGGGGCCGAACAAGATTTAAAAATATGTGGCCTTTATAAAACTTTGGCTCTCAAGCGAATGAGGGATCAAGTGAGGTTACTCCAGTTGCTAGTAAACTACTGGGATCTGGAGACAGAGTTCGTTAACCTCGATGGGAAACCATTGAGGATTGAAGTGGATGATATATATTTTATCACAGGATTGTATCGTCGGGGAGAGGTAGTGAATCTTAAGGCTCGAGGGATTGGGGGTGGTATGACTATGGAGGATTACATTGCCACTTAGCATGTTGTAGGCACAGATAAAGTAGGGATCCAACTCCCAATCAGAGCGATCGAGAACTTGAGTTTAAATATCGTCGTGCTTATACTTTCACGAATTTTGGGGTCATCCTAGTTGCACCAAGAATCATGACCACTCATGTTTTATGCGGTGGAGTGTTTAAGACCCATTGTTTATGACTGATGTACCTCACTGCTGGCTAACATGAAGAGCTAGTTGACAGATTTCAAACAAGGGAAGAAGAGAAATTTTAGATTTGCATCCATTCTTTGTAGTTTTTTCTTTGAGCGGGTTCTAGTCTTGAGCCCTAGAGTAGAGATTACTCCACATGGAAAACGTGATCTGACCATGTCACGGTGGACTGATGTGATGAGGCGGAAAGGAGGTGTCAGGGTGTCAACCCCCTACAATGATGAGATCTTTTTCTGGTGGCGCCGACAAGTCATAACCATTGACGACTACCCTTACATTGGAATCAACTATAGAGGGGATCCATACATGCCTTTTCCACTAGGTTTCGCCTACAGTGATATTGGTAAGAAATGTTTTATATATTTCATTTTTTTGTGTTTTTCAATAAAAATAAAAAACACAAATATTTTTGTATGGTATCAAGTATTAACAATTGCTTTGTTATGTAGATGTAGGTCTGCGATGGCCAAAGGGATTCCCATGACATCGATGGAGGAGTCGAGGGGATGAGCACGTGGGAGGATATGTGGAGAGTGCTATAGAATGTGCAGTGGAACCTATCTCGATTGATGCACACGATTCCTATGGTTCAAGTGGAGGATCTGCCAGAGGATATGCAGTGACAGGTGGTGGGTGTACCCTGTGTGTGGGGGAGACTCTTTCGGTGTCTCGCAAACACCATAGCATGCTAACATGATATGCATATGGATCCATAGGCGTAGATGCCATGGTCATATTATATATCAACCATATATGTATTTTGAGGGTGTGAGCCCCATTTGTACTATGGCACCATATTTTTGAAAGGATGACATATAAAAAAAAAATATTGGTCTTCGACTTTACTTATATATGTTACAATGTGTACATGCATGAATGTGTTTTATTTGCTTAGTTGTATGACAAATTCCAATCTAAAATATAATAGCATATGCATCGGATACATGATTATAACTTCTAGGTATGTGATTATAAGTAAGAAAATCAAAGTATCGTTCTAATAGTTGTACTTGTAGGAATTGTCGGAGTAGAGTAGGGTCTCGCACACGGTAATTGTCGTTTAACTGACATACAATTAACTGGGAGTCCAGGAGAACCTATAAAGACTGAACATCATGTGATATGGTGTCACGTAATAGCTCTATAATGGTGCTATACTCGACCACATTATTTTTTGATGGCACTAGATGAACGCCACCTGAATACACCAGTTGGCCCTCAGGTGAGTAAATTACCCAAGTAGTGGAAGCCATGTTCTGCGTATGACAATTGGCACCATCCACAAACCCTAAGTAAACTGAAGACTTCGTTGACATCTTCCAACCAAGTAAAAATTGATAAGAAATCCGATGACACAAAGGAAATGATGTATATACAGTAATATACACTAGTATACAAAAGGTCATGCCCAAGATTTGAGGGATTAAGCATAAAACCTTTTAAGGTAGATCCCATTTCTGGGCTCATACAACATATTCCCATCATAATATTACAATTCATAGGCTCATTTATCTAGTAAATGTCGCATGATATAAGGACCGTGCCACATGGGGTTGAACTTGCCTACCCCCAATGGTTCTTTGGCTTGGTCATACAGGAGAACCAAGTCACCCTCAATCTACTGTCAAGGACATATAAACCTATCATACTGAACCTTAACACGTCATTTATTCTCTTTGATAGATATAGAGGCATCTTGATGCTACTCATCTAGACCCTGTAGGTGTACGAGGCATTCTTCAAGATCAGATGTGTCAGGTAGGAGCTCAATTGCCAGCTTGAGGGAAGGGATTTCACATTCAATCGAAAGAATCGACTCCATGCCATGTACTAACTGAAAAGGAGATAAACCAATGGAAGTTTTTACTAAGATTCAATATGCCCAAAGTGTAGGCTAAAGCATTAGATGCCGGTCAGATTTACTTTGGTTGAAAGTTTTTTACAAGATGGTCTTGAGAGATTTATTCATAGCCTCTACTTGTCCATTTTTCCGGGGATAGTAAGGGGAAGAATGACCATGCTTAAACCCCAATTTTGATTCTAAATATTTGATCATTTCATTTTGAAAGTGACTTCCATGATCAATGAAAATCTCTCTTGGGATTCCAAACTGGGATATAATTTGGTTGAATACGAAGAATGTTGTAGTATTACCATTAGATTTAACGGTAGGCATGGCCTTTGCCCATTTAGTGAAGTAATCCACACCCATGATGATATGTTGATGCCCCCCATCCAAAGCTGGTTTACAGTCCATAAAATATACCCCCCATTTAGTGAAGGGATTGACGGTGATCACTGGGTGAAGATGGGTTGGGTGCAAACACCTAGCAAGGGTGATATTTCTTGATCACTTCAACACAATATTTAAAAATTGACGACCAAAAATAACCGACTCGCAATATTTTTTGGGTTGTCACAAGACCGGATAAATGACCACCACAAGCCCTGCTGTGACAGTCATTGATAACATACTTAGCTTCCTCGTCAGTCAAGCAACGACGTAAAATTTTATCTACTCCTTGACGATACAAAGTGTCGCTGATAATAAGGTAGTTTTTATCCTGATGATGCATATTTCGTCAATCATCTCTTGATAGATTCTAGGATAACTTCAAGGTTTGAATATAAATTAGAAAGGGTTCCAAAGACGAGATAAGGAAGATATGTTCATCCGCAAATGAACAGTTATGAAAAATGTCCTCATCTAGTCGAGGGAAGTCCAATATCAACTCGAAAAACAAATAGCGATTTCTTAGACTTCGTCAAAGTGAAATTGAGATCAAATTCTTGCAAAATAACAATCCACTTATTGTATTTCCCCCCCATGACACACCTTGTGAGGACATATTGAAATGGATTGATATCTGCAACCACGATAGTTTTTCAAAGTAATATATAATGTCGTAATCTTTGAACTACATGTACGACGACCAAGGCTAGTTTCTCTATGTGAGAGTATTTAAGTTCAGGATTGACTAGGTTTCGACTGAGATGTATTTGAGTATTTTAAGCTCATCATCCTCCTGAACCAAAACCATGCCAACCATCCCTTCAGATGTGGCAATATAAGGAAAATAGTCTCTACTATAGTTTGGAGGCTTCAACAGAGGTGCCAATACCAAAGTTTTCTTAAGAGCATTGAAAGATTCCTGGGCTCGCTCATCCCATATAAGTGGAGTATCTTTCTTCAAAAGACACATGAAACCCTTAGGTAAATTGGCATAGTTCACTATGAAACGACGCAGGAAATTATCCTTCCCCTGTAAAACTTGAAGTCATCGAATGTTGCGTGGGGGAGGAAATCGAAGTATTGCCTCAAAATTCATAGGATCTACCATGATCCCATGCTTAGGTACTAAGAATCCTAAAAGATGGCCAGACCTAATGTAGAATATTCACTTGTGAGGGTTCAATGGAATGCAATAGTAATGACATCTCTCAAATACTCATCAAAGGTGAGTGGAGTGATCTACTCTCTTGCGAGAGTGAGAAACAAGATCATCTAGGTAAGCTTCGATAATATGCTTGAGATCCTTAAAAGAAAAGGTCTTGGCACGTTGGAAGGTTTCTTTGGCGTTTTTAAGGATGAAAGAAATTTTCTGGTGTGAAAAAGTACCCCACGGACAATTAAACGCCATCTTATGTTGATCCTCATGTTCGATTTGAATTTGATTATACTTTGAAAATTCGTCCATAAAAGAAAAGATTTCGCTTCCTGGGCACTCATCAAGAATATGGTCAATAAAAGGAGTTGGGAAGTTGTCTATAGGACAAGCCTTGTTCAAGTCTCAAAAATCCATGCATACGTGGATGGTTCCTTGTTTTCTATTCATGGGAACAGGGTTGAACACTCGTTCAATCAAGGGAACCAGGAAGATGAAACCAACATTAAGTAGCTTCTCTACCTCTACCTTAATAGCAGGGAACTTCCTAGGATTAACAACTCTAAGATGTTTTCAAATAGGTCTAGCATCCAGATAGGTCTTAATATCATGTTCAACAATGTTAGGGTCGATCCCTGGCATCTCTTTGTACGACCAAGCGAATACATCATGAAATTATTTGAAGAGATCGGTGTAGATTTGAATTTCTTCAGGAGAACAATATGCATCGATATATACGTTCTCAATTTTTCCTGGAATTTGAGAGATGTCGATCGTGAAGGTAGGATAAATATTCTCCATGTTTCCTTTGGAATAAATACCATGCGTATCTAATGAAACCATATCATGAATGACCATCTCACTCAAGGTGGATCTAAAGTCATCATGTTCGATCCTAACAAGCTCTAGGAGGAAATATGAGAGATGATGCATATCATCCCAAGGCCTATCAGGACCATACATGGCCTCTAATATGGATTCATATGAGGGTAAAGTATCGTCGATGAAATCACATGAACAAGAAGATTGGATGACCCATATAGGTTATAGAACATGATCCTCATTGTCCTTCTGCAAGGAGGAAGGATCTGGGTCAGCAGTAGAGTCAAGAATAGAATGATACACAATTTATGCCACTAACAGTGGAATTTCCATCCTAGTGTGCGATTGACCTTCATACGACATAGTCGAGGAAGGTAGGGTCCAAGGGTCATTGAAATATGAAGTACAGAAAGGAACATACCTCATCGATGATGAAGACTCACTGGAAATGGCATGAATGTCATGAATTGGTGCCACAAAATCAAAGCTACCCATGAGAGAGGAATACATTCTGACACCAACATCATCAGTTTCTTGCTGAGAATTGTCGATCACAGGGGCCGAAGGTCCAAATGATGCATTAGGAATAGCATGTGCAAAGGACAATTGATCAATCATCACTATTTTTGCTTTGTGAGGAAAACATAAAGTGAAGAAAATGGACAACATGACTGTTGTCATGGCATAAGTCCAATTACGCCCTAGTAGTAAATTATAGTTGAGGGGTGCATCAACCACCTCGACATCAACCTCCACTGTCTTTCCACCTAACTGGACCGGAAAAGTGGGAATAATTCGATGGGGTCGAAAAAAACGCCCATCAAAAGAGGTCAACATAGTCATATATTGGGATAGAGTCAGAGAGCCAATGGATTTCCAATAGGTTAGGGACATCACACATGTTGCAACACCTTCATCAATTACAATTCCTTTGATGGTAATTTTTGTGTACTCCAAATGGATTTGGAAGGCCATGTGGTAAGGTAAGAGAGGCCTAACATCCGTGATGTCAAACTTAATAACCTTCAAGCCACATGGGTCTAGACCTCCTGAAGCATATAACAAGGCGTTCCTCTATGAAGGACACATTTGGAGAACCTCCAAAGCTGAGATTGCACAAGGGGTTTGACCTTGATCTTCGACAATTGAATAGTTTTGTGCAGCTCTGGCATTAGGATTGTGGGCAGAACACTTTAGTACTCCTTTCGGAATACGAGGCAGAGGTTCCTGCTTTTTGATCTGTAAGGGTGTTTTCGGAGGAGTAGGAGACTCCGTACCTTCAACAATCTATGAATAATTGTAATCATGGGATCGAGTGGCTACATCAATTCCATATTGACACATATATGGACACCTTCATGTGTCGAGGGGTTTTGACTCCTGCTCGATGCATTTCCGGTGTTGGAGGTCCCTGAGGCTATGTGATGATTACGCAGAAATAGATCTGTCAACACAACGAGCGACTATGATAAGAGCCTTGAGGATTCCTTGATTTTGGGGCATAGGTGGGTAAGGTGATCATCTTTACAAAGTTTACAAGGAAACTTCATCTTCCATTTTTCTTTGTTTCCCTCACCAAAATTGATATTCGATCTATCATTGTTAGTGTATTCATTGGCTTTGTTATTATTTTTCCCACCCTTACGATTATTACCTCGTCCTTTCCTTCTATTCCCTCCTGGTTGCTAGTTACCATTTGGGTTAGCCGATGACTATACAGAATGCACATCTACCGACTGAGTGGGAGTGGAGGATGAAGCCGAAGCTTGTCCTGCTACAGGCTGACTTAGAGACAAATATTTCCACTGGTTCGTCACCAAATCTGTAGACTTAGAATTTGCGATTATGATGCTATCGACATGAGGCCCAGGATTTTGTTTAGGGTCATAGTTTGACTGCGTCCCATCAGGAATAATTTCATACAACATCCCAAATTGAGCATATATGAAGTCCAATTGTTGATCTTTGAAAATAGATTCTTCCTCAAATGTTACTCCAGATGTAGAGACATCCTTAGAAATATAGGCAATAAGGACTTAAGGAACCACTCCAATGAAACTATGGAGGAATGTAGGATTTGATCAACCTCTTCTATCTACGCCACTCTTTTATATGGTCCGAGATATGTGTGGATTTATCTTGGCGAAGGGCCGACAAAATTTGTATGCCGACATCATAACGAACCAACAACTAGAAGTGGTTGAGAAAGAACAAAACCATCTAATTAAAGTTTCTGTATGTTCCCCCTAATATCTCAATGTAACACTTCGTGGTGACCCCAATGGGGTGCCTTTAAAAGCCTCAAATGAATAGAATCATCATTAAGGGAGTTAGACAAGCACCAAAGATGAAAATTGGTGACATGATTACACGGATCCTCGCCAGTCTTTCCTTCGAATTTTGGAATGTTTGAAGGAATCTTGGTGGGGACAGGGGGCCATAACGGATCATGACACACATGGTCAGTCATTAATTTTGACAGATCTGGAAGATTAAGTGTGTCCATAAAATGTAGTTGGGGTTGCGGAATCTAAGCCCATGCTCCCAGGAACGATTGGGATGGAGGGATTGCAGGCCATGTTCTGGTATATGCCATGTCCCTTTTTGGTAGGATAATATCCTCCTCCAAATTGATTCATAAAAGGTTGTATGGGAACCATACCCGCATAAACAACATAATGAGGGTTATATATGTTGCCCCCAACCGAAAGGGCTCTAGGATGGGGGTTTCCCATAGTGTGAAACTAATTCCCTCTAGATGGAACTCTGGAGAACAGAGGGGAATTCGCCATAATAAATGCGTTTGTCAGAATCAACATGGAGGGAGAGGGGATAAAGGATGGAATATAGGAAGTAACTTTTCCACCCGGTTGAGCACTCCATCCATGAACATTGAGATTAGGATTAATCCCAAAAGAAAAAGGAGGCCAACCTCCAACTGTAGGATTCATCTTGGGAATATGGCCTCCATCAAATGAGATAGGAGCATATGGAGGAGCCATGCCCCCGGGTCCAAAAATAGGATTCACATTAGCCTCTGGAATGGAGGATGAGAGTTGCGATGTCATGTTGGGTATACCAAAATAAAATGGACTAGAGACCGAAGGTATTGATTGAGAATTGTAACCTATCATGCCAAAAAGAGATCCAAAAGGATTCGTTCCTATGGGCTGAGTAGAACACACAGGTTGGGTAGTAGTAGAGGTGGGGATCTCTGGCACCCCAACCATCGAGGTTGAAGGAGTCAAAGGGATCACACTAATCACAAAAGCTATAGGAGTCAAGGGACTCCCTCTGACATTTGGGTTTGACTCAGTACTCATAATTGGATAATCAAAATTTTGGGAGGTGGAGATATATGTACCACGTTTATTAATGTTATGCATTTTAGAAGGCAACTTCGGTAAAGACTCAAGATACGGTGGTAACTTCAACAAATGGATAGAATTGCGAGGAGGTTGGTATTTCTCCATGATGACTCAAGACTCGAGATATAAAACCAAATCCTATCTCCAACTAATATTCAGAGAGAAAATCAAGATAAAGAAACAAGGCCAATGCACACAAACAAGACATAGTGGCTAAAAGGTGGCCTCCCTCACTAAAGTAGGCATGTCTTGCCCAAGAGGGGCCCAAGACTCCCTTCAAAAGATTGGAGGTATCTGAATCATTTATAAGGGACCTTGTGGGCTTAACAACACAATCGGTTAGATCCCCCCAGCGAGGTAATCCTCCATAAGGGTTGTGTGTTGTTCGATCCTTATCTGACTCAGGGTACTTTTAGAATAACCCTTGCAAGTAAACTATGTGGATAATTATGTTAAACAAATAGAGTCACCACAATATAACCAATGCGAAGATGAACAATTGTAAGTCCGGTCCACCATATGGGAAGGGAAATAAATCCCAAAATATTGAAAGCACTGTCTCTCATGGAGTTAAAGGTGCTAGAAAGACCCCAAATATGAATAGAACCCTAGAAATATATTTGACGCTAAGAAGGTATTAGAGGGCTATCTATGAAACCAACTTTGCGTGACCTCGTGCTTAACTCCGATGTGAGCGGAGCCTTTTGACGTCACTAATTATACAATGGGTTTCACCACTCTTTGGTCAGACACATATTTTTAGTTTAATAGCCTTGGAGAAATTTACTCACAAAATCCTATTCCAAGGCCCTATATCTTATACTTGTTTGTGTATATTGAAAAATAAAATCGTTTCTAATAAATTTTAATTAATCAACATTAATTTTAATGGATTGTGCTTACTCAAGAGGCGCGGTTGTGAAACTGATGGTATTACGGCTCATAATATAAAAATAAACAAATATAAAAGCAATGCTAAGTACTAATCTTGAATTTCAAAGAGATGGTATGCTTCTAAATGAAAAGTTTCCAATGCAATCTCTACAATTTCATTGAAATGCAATCTCTCCACATGTGTCAAAATCAATGCAAGGTAATCAAAAGAGAAAATGCCATAATTCAAAATGAGAAAATGTTTTTTGTATTTTCGATATAAAGAAAATAAAATGCAAGGTTTGAATAACAACTTCACATGCAGACCCTACTGCAAGAAAAAATAGAAAAGACAAGCAGGATACCGAGAAGAAAACACTCAGACCAATGTCCAAGGACAACTAATGAAAAGGATGATAAGAAATAATATCGCCCGAAAATTCAACAATAAGAAGGCTTCCTATCACTCTATAAGCACTTAACAGTCAGGACAGAGAGCTAAGAAGAATCAACAACCAACCAAACTCACCCAACAAATATGAAACTCATCCAACAAGACTAAAGAGTTGATGTACATGACTGTTTGAGAAAAACTCGTGTATGTATGCACCCTAAAGGATGACAACTCGCGTATGTATGCTTCTGTCAAGGAAAAACCCGTGTATACCCAGTAAAACACTGCCAGGGAAAGGGTTAAGCGAATAAAATCATATGCAAAGTAAAAATAGGATGTCAATCAATCAAGAAACAAGGAAACTCAAGCTAACAGAGAGAAAATCAAGGCGAAAAACACTCCAAACCCCCCAAAAAAGATCAATCCCTAGTATGGTCGCCAATTATGTTACGAGGAAAATCTGTCTATGCCATGGGGTAAACAAAAACATATAGAATGACACGTAGAAATAAACTCTAATCCCAAGTATGCTATAGAAATGAAATTCTAACAAGATAAGGCCAAGAGCCTACCTCATCCGAACATTTGATGAAGACCATTGTTGAGTACACAAGTCAAATATTTCTATAGCATCAACATAAGTATATAGTTGACAAACTTCTATAATGAAACATATAAGAAATGAGAGACTAAGTCCCTCTAACTAGGCCTCCACCACTTCAATCTTGCACCAAAGGAAAGCTCATATAAAGGAGCCAATGAGGTTCTCCATGACAAAGAAGGAAGAGCTTGGGGGATGAACAAGGGGTTCAGACTTTCAAGGACAAAGGGATGTGGACTCAATATGAAGTGAAATTTCTCCAGACTGTCTTTGCTCTCAAAGTTGAATTATTTCTTTCAAGGCTTGGATATGGCTCAATTTATAGCCTTCAAATGGAACAAAAGGGCCAAATCGAAGCATTTCTAGTATATGGAAGGTCAAGGATCATGGATCTCATGACATGGCATGGAAACCCAACATAATTTTTAATTTTGAGCACCAAACCGATGTACGTGGGCTGTAGTGGAGAAAATTGCGTATACGATTGTTGTCTAACTGATAGGGCACGTATATGTGGAAAAATGTTCTTTTTGGCTTTGGAAGGGACAAAAGGGGACTTCAAGTCTGCATAGGGAAATGGAAAGGCTATCTAAGAAAGTTGCATGGCGTGAGGAAACATTTGTTGTAACAACCACCGATGTCAACTTGGATTAGTCCTCCCCCATTAGGAAGCAATGGTCTCCATTGCATCAAGTTTGTCCATCAATTGGGGAAACTTCTGTCGAATCTGATTCCTGGTGAGCCACTTTCCTTGATGAAGAAAATTCCCTTCTTTGACGACCCAATAGATTTGTATGCTTTATTGGAGGGTGCCCTTTGTCTTGGTGTCCATGATTTGATCAACTGTCACCTATTCAATCAAGTCAAGATAGAGGTGGAAAATATGGTTGAAGCAGTTCCGCATTAAATACCAGGTGCAAGCCAAGGAAAGGAGGAATATTTTATTCAAAATTTTTCTCACCCACAACCTTGGTGATGGTGTAAGGACCATATCAGAGTGGCTGTAGCTTCCGATGGGATACTCTGAGGCGCTCTTTTTGCAAATGCAACCATACCTTATCTCCCACTTGAAACTTGTGTGGTACCCGATGATGATCCTAGCATTGCTTGTACTTGGCATTGGATTTCTGCAAAATATCATGAACTTGTTGTTAGCTGTGTTAGATTCACTCAAAAAATTTGGCTGCTCAATTAGCCTCAGTCTGAGCATGGGAGGAATCTTCAT
Organism: Picea engelmannii; assembly: GCA_009831015.1. Classification (NCBI taxonomy): domain Eukaryota; kingdom Viridiplantae; phylum Streptophyta; class Pinopsida; order Pinales; family Pinaceae; genus Picea; species Picea engelmannii. The sequence continues at coordinate 79,627 of ML800760.1, forward strand.
GTGCAGTTGCAATGGGAAGATCTATGTCAATGGGGGCCAATGGTTTGAAACCCAAGCACACTTGAAAATGGTTGTGTCCAATAGAGTTTTGGAGGGATCTATTGTAGGTATTTTGAACGTAAGGAAGGATTTCATCCCATGTGCGTGCATGTTTGGAATTATACATCCTCAGGATATGGACAATCATCCTGTCGAGTACCTTTTTTTTTCCATCATTCTGTGGGTGGAAGGTAGTTGATTTGGTCAGCTTGATGTCCATCATTGACCATAGGCTAGACCAAAAAGTGTTGAGGAACCTATTGGGAGCAGAAAATGAACCCAAACATGTTCAAAGAAGAGCGTGGTGGCATTGGTTGTGATGCTCTTCTTGTAGCATGCCAAAACTTCCATCTTAGAGAATCGATCAATGACCACGAAGACATAGTCATTCCCATGCTTGGTTGAAGGTAGACCAGACATGTAATCCATGGAGATGGACTCCAAAGGCCTATCTGGAGTAGGAGAGGGGTGTATAGCTCTTGTTTCTTGATGGAGGGCTTGGAATAACATAAGAAATACATGATCTAATGTACTTGCAGACATCTTATCAAAACTTCGACCAATAAAATGCTTTTTTAGTATTTCCACTCTTTTTTCTACACTAAAATGTCCTTTTGTCTAGTTGTAATGAGATTCCCATATCATCTTTGCACGCTCACTTGAAGAAATGGAAATATGGCTTAGATGGCATAACAATCCATTATGGAGATGAAAGTATGGAACTATTTTTCCTGCGCTCAATATCTGATAGGAAACATCAAAGTCAGAGTCATTATTGTATAATTATGGTCACCTAGACATCTCATTCCCACAAGTGTTAAGAATTGTAGTTAGTGCCAAAACCAAGGGTTGACTGAGGAAATCTACAACATGGTTGGTGTTTCCCTTCTTGTACTTGATGTTCAAGTGGAATTGCTATAGGTATGTGGAACAATTATAATGGTGGTCATTTTGTAACTTTTTTTGTCTCTGCATGAATTGCAGAGGCTTGTGATCAATGTGGATGATCATTTCCTTCCCTAGAATGTAATGCTTCCATTGTCGACATTCATGCACAATGGAGTACATATCTTTGTAGTAGGTGGGTTATCAACAAACAAAACTAGATAGTGTTTCACTATGATAGGCTACTAGATGCCTATGCTGAGTGAGGACTGCAACGGTATCATAATCTAAACCATTTTTCTCAATCTCAAATGGTTGTTGTGGGTCTGGCAGAATAAGTACTGGTGTTGAGTAGATGTGGAATTTTAATCCTCAAATGATTTTTTCTGGGATTTAGGCCACACAAAATTTTCCTTTTCTCCACCCTTGATCATCTGGCTTAGGGCCTAATCGATATGAGAGAACCCAACACAAATCAACAGTAGAAGTTGGTGAGGCCCAAGAAGTTGCAGAGTTTGGTCATTGTCTTCGGGGCCGATCAATCATGGATTAATTGAATCTTGGTTGGATCTACATACACACCCTACTCATCCATGATGTATCCCAAATATTGGATTCTCTGCATGTTGAAGGAACACTTCTCCAAATTGGCATATAACTTGTGTTGTCACAGGGTGCCCAAGACTTGCTGAATATGCTTCAAATGTTCCTCCCAAGTTTTGTTAAAGATGAGGATGTCATCAATATATAAAACCACAAAGGAGTTTTTGAATGGTTGGAATATTCCATCCATCATTCGCATGAATGTGGCCAGGGCATTAATCAATCCAAAAGGCATGAAAAAACACTCGAAGATACCTTATTTAGACTTGAAGTTTTTCTTACATACATCATATTTATCAATCGACACCTGGTGGTAGCCTAACTTCAGATTAATCTTACTGAAAAACTTGGATCCCTTGAGATGATTGAGAAGATCATCAATCTAGGGGATTGAGTACTGGTTCTTGATTGTGATCTTTTCCAGGGCTCTATAATCAATACAAACTCACCATGTCCCATCCTTCTTCTGTACCATAACAATTGGGCTCCCACAAGGTGAGGAGCTTTGTTTGATGTGGTCCTTCAGAATTAGCTCTTAAATTTGGCATTTTATTTCTTCATTATCCATAACTGAACGCCTGTACACAAAGCCGTTAGGCATAGGAACATCACGTATCAAATCAATTGAGTGCTTTACTTGATACTACATAGGAACCCTAGTAAGCAAGGAAAATATGTCTTTGTGCTCTTCTACTATATTTTCCACCTGTTGTTGTTGTGTAGAGAGACCCCATGCATAGGTTTTGGCGGTTGTAGTGGAATTTCATTCACCTTCCAACCGAACCATAAATATGAAAAATCTCTCGGTCTAAGAGACCACCTTTCTACAACGCTTCGTGGAGATCAAAGAGATTGTAGTAGTTGGGACTACCTCATGTACCCTATAGAGTTTATATCCCAAAGTAATAATGACACTACGAGGCCTATATTAATAAACAACATGACGCTTCCACATATATGATTGTCCTAAAAATAAATAAAAAAATTCAAGGGGGGAAACATCACACAGTACCTCTCTTTTGAAGGGTTTGATGTTGTAGTGCATGCGACATTGCTGGCTAACGTGGATATCTCATCCAAGGTTGAGCCAATCAATGGTGTATGGTTGAGGATGCAATTCCATTTTCAGGTTCAACCTCTTGATGATCCATGATGAGATTAGGTTATTATGTCTACTGTTGTCAACAATGAAATCGAGTGGCATCCATTTCACCCACATCTATGAGTGGAAGAGGCAATCCCCTTCTTCAGGCTCCTATGGTTCATTTGGATGGAATTTTGTGGTAGCGATGGTGACACTGGGTTATGTTTCAGTGATCTATTTTCCCTTTTACAGTTCTAAATTAGAGTCAAGTTAGCATCTGACCCTAAGGAATTCATCTCAGCCGACAATGACTGTCTAGAGAAACATTCATCAGTATTGTGCCAAGGGATTTTTTGGAACTCGCACCACTTTTCGGTGTCCTTCTTTGACTTCCCATTACCCTTCTTTGTTGGTATCTTGGACTAGTTTTCTTGGGACTAGCCGTCCTTTCTCTGATCTTTTCCATGGGAGTTAGTTACACCCTTATCATACTTCAACTGTTGCATATTTGCAGACTCAAACTCCTGCTTGTTCTACTGCTTAAATTTCTGCTCAATTTTGACATCATATTGATAAGTGATTCTCAATGAAGAGATGTCCAAAAAATCCATTTCAGTTTGGATGTACCTGTGTAGATCCCCATGGTATTTTAGAACTAGATGTTGATTGAAATATTTGACAACCAACTTGGTGCACAAGGTATGGAAGGTATTTGTGAACTCCGACATTGTTTGGCCCTTCTCTTAACATAGTGTAGTCCATCTCCTGTACCAGTATTCATAGTTTCCAACATGGTAATATTGTTCCTTGAGGGAATCAACAAAATCCTCCCAAGTGGGTCCTGGCCCAAAAATGGTAGTCTCATCCTTGACATGTTGTTAACAACAAGTCTCCCACCAATATCTGACACGGGGAAGGGAATTAAGGAGTGCAAAGGTGATTTTTCACTGTTCGAAAAATTTTAGATAGAGAAATAACCCTCTATCTAGCCTTCAAATAAAGGAATATCAAAGTTAAATTGTACCTTAAAGGGTGTCACACCTCCGAAGTGAATGCTAATTGAAGGTACCTTTGTTTTTTTCGGCAACCGTCCAAGGATCTGGGTGAAATTATCCATCATCTTGTTCCTCTGTCGTGTGAGGGATTCTTTGAGTAATGTTTTGATAGGATATCCTCTACATAGTCCCTCTTTTATTTCTCCATGTGTAGTTTCTTGGGTGGGTGAGAGCGATTTTCCACAAGAGAAATAATCTCGAGACCCAACTCTCTATACCCTGACCTCATTGGGGACACACACTAAGAACGATAAGGACCACACTACTCTGATATCACCGATCTTGATTATTTTGAGAACAACATGAAGACATAAATATAACATAGATATCACAAGAAGATACACAAAGATATTGCAAAGAAAACAATAATATAGTAAAATAGTAAAACTCAGATTCTATTAATGACTGTCTAGAATACAAAAGACTGTAAAATGAAAAGCACACAAGCTGGCTAGAATGGTGGTAGTTTATCTCTGAAGAGAGATGTGTCGGCTTTGCTCATTTGCAAGAAGTTGATTACAATGAGGATCCAATGGCCTTTTTAACATAAAACATAATTGAGAAACCCTAAACATCCAATACCCTAACCCCGAAAAATGAAATGCCAAAAGGTTTGTGGGCCCCGATGGGGGTAGTTGATACATCAACTTCCTAACGGCTCAACTTTTGCGTATAATCTCTATTTGGGACACTCGCTACCCCATCAGAAATTTCTATCTAAGGAGTACACATTTCGAATGGCCCAATAATCTTAGTATGGATTAATTAGGTACTGTCAAATCAAAAAAAATTCGTTTAGCGTCTCAAAATGACCTCATAACTTTGGGACCTACAAAATTGTAGAAATAATGCCAATATGGAAACTGTAATTTGAGCCAGTGGAATAGGTGGGCGGCCACCAATGTCCACCTAGATCAACATGTATAGAGATTTCCCTCATAGAGGTGAAAACGTGAGGATTGTTCACAATGTATAGCGGGTTGATATAGTTGAGGACATGGGCATAAGCATGCCAATGATATATGTATCTCTGGACAACAAGAAAGTTAAATATGAATCTCACATGATTGAAGTGGAATGTAATATCAATGACCAACCTATTGCTATTTTAATTGATTCAGAATCTGGCCATCGTTATATAGATCCTAAGTTGGTGGAAAGATTTATTTTTCAAGAAGAAAACTTGGGAAATCTTGGTTGGTTCAACTAGGTACTAAAGATAAAAGAAGAATTAATGAGTTGGTTAAGGAATATCCAATGGAAATGAATGAGTTGAGCACAAAGGTATATTTGAATATCATACCTTTAGGTTCATATGATTTCCTAATTGGTATGAATTAGTTGGACAAGCGTCATGTTGTCCTAGACTTTTATAACAAGGTATTTACTTTCTTCGATGAAGAAGGGAACTTGAGAACAATTCAAGGTATACCAAGGGCATGTAAGTTTTAAACCTGCAAAGTAAAGCAATGCATATATATTCTTAAGCAATACAGAAATTAATCAATGGCTCATACACAGAATACACAAAGATCTTTACCGGAAACCCTCAACCGGGAAAACCTTTCTTTTTCATTATATCAAATTTCACCATTTTACATACAATATATACACTGTTTTAGGTATTCCGTAGATACCAAAACCCTAATCCCTTAATTCGGCATTAATTTACAAATCAGCTAAAAATAGCAAAATCCGCTAAAAATAGCAAAAACCGCCCCCCCAAAAAAATTTGGTGCCGAACACTGCGTCTACTCGGGGCGTTGCCCCGAACCCCGTTGGCCCCGGGCTACCGCCTGGTGCCGAATGCTGCGCGTAACCAGGGGGGGGCATACCTGCCCCCCCTGGGACCCCCCTAGGAAGCGCCCGATGTAACGACAGAGCTCTGGTTTTTACGGATCATCAGACGCATTTGTCGTATCTGACGCACCCACACACACACACATGCAAAGAATATAACACATACCCAACAGGGCAATATCAATCAAAGAAATTTCAGAATTGTAGCTGAAGAAAACCTTAAGGAAAGGATGCCAAATATTTGCACAACATATGGAGGAGGAATCCATGGATAAAGTGCCAAGTATTGAAGACTATGCATACCTAAAATAATTTGAGGATGTATTTAAAGAGATACCAGGGTTACCACCAAAGAGAGATATTGATTTATATATTAATTTTATGCATGGAGTAGCCTCAATGTCGAAGATTCCTTATAGGATGATTACACCAGAGTTGAAGTAATTACAAATGAAACTTGAGGAACTTTTGAAGAAGGGGTATATATGTCCAAGTGTGTCCTCTTGGGGTGCCTCAGTGTTATTTGTGAAAAATAAGGATGGGACCTTGAGGCATTGCATTGACTTCATGTAGTTGAATTAGGTGACTGTGAAGAACAAGTATCCTTTTCCAAGAATAGATGATCTATTTTATCAACTGAAAGATGCAAATATATTCTCTAATATTGAGCTCAGATCATGATACCATCAGGTGAGCATTAAATAAGAAGATATCAACAAGACAACATTTAGAACAAGGTATAGCCATTATGAGTTTACAGTGGTGCCATTTGGGTTGTCAAATGCACCGGTTGTATTTATGTGTTTGATGAATTTTATCTTTAGAAATTACTTGGATAAGTTTGTCATTGTATTCTTGGATGATATACTTATTTACTCTAAGTTTGAAGAAGAACATGAGCAACACTTGAGAATGGTGCTACAAGTATTGAGGGAGCATCCATTATATGTGTAATGATCCCAAGCCATTATTTAAGGATCATCACTGTTTTGGTGTCTTTTAAAACTTTTTCTCGTTGTGGTATTTTGTCAAACAGTTTGCTGATCTATTTGTTTAGATGTGTTTATATGTGTGTATGCAGCAAATAACAGAAACAAATAACCATGGAACATACCTCAACCATATGCAATAAGATAAACAAGCCAAAACATCTCAAATCTTCTTTATTCATAAAATAGAAGAACCTGCTACAATGGAGATGTCGATCTGGAATGCTCAACAGATGGCCAAGATGATAGACAATAGATAAAAAGTATGAGCTGCTACAAAATTCTCCCGACAATACAAAATAAGCCTCCAAAGGTTGGATAAGAGATGAAGACCAATGCCAAGTGCCAAACCCCTCACTGCTGGAAGATGCCACGCTCTGCTGGATAACTAAAGCTCCTCAACAATTCGACCCTGGTGCCAAAGATGTCCAATCACCTCCAGAAAGATGCCAAACAGTAGATCGAGTGATGATAAGAACAACCCCGGTGCCCAAATCTCCAAATCCACTCTCAAACCCTGTAGATCTGAAATCCTCCACTGAATGGTGTGCCCCACTGGATGACTAAAGCTCTAGATAATTCGGCCCTGCTGAAAGAGGCCTCCAAATGCTCTGAAACTCTCTAGAAATATAGATCGGGACACTGCAAGTTACTAGGTGAGGTCTCAGGGTCAGATCTGAAGTGTAACTCCTCCAAACTGACTAGATCTGGATCTCAGAAATGCCCTCCTTCTCTTCAATTCGTCCCACTTCTCTAAGAAATAATCTGAACCATGAAACTCTCTCAGAAAGCACTAGGAATGATGGTGAAGACCCTGCAAGAAGAACCCAAGTGATGGAATCTCCAAAAACCCTGCCAATCTCCTACAATGAATCTCTATCCAAGGATGGTGCGCCCCTCTTGTTGGAAACCCTCAACTGGTGCGCCCTCTCTCTATCTGCACATGAAACTGATGTAGAATCCCCCTACAACTGAGTGGATCTGGAACTAGAATGGTGTGGGAGAGTATTTCATCTTCGAGACCAAGCTTGGGACAAGCTAGGTGGAATCTTTCACCACCGAATCGTCCTCTAGGGTTTGTTATGTCAAAACCCTCAAAACCCCCAATGCTGGGCTCACTAGCTAAAGCCAGATATCAAAAGATAAACATACATGAATGAATGAGAAGAGGCCCTTGCCTTTCCTTTATACTTTTGTCTCACCTTGTCCCTCCAAAGTGACTTCCATTTTATTAATATTTAATTAATTAATTAAATCACTTTAATTAATTAATTAACCTTTTTACCTTTAAAAAGCTCCTTATCTCTCCTTGTGGCTTCCCTAGCCACTGAAAGTCACTTCTAGCCATCCCATCCTGTAGTGTTTCTCCTCCTGATTCCAATGAGCTATTACACTGAGAGGTTCCTCCAAGCAATGTGCCCAAAATGACCTCTTCAGTGAATTCCATTGACTTATAACTCAAAATAGTCAAAATCATGGAAATCGTCGGAATGCAATGAAACCAAAGCCAACCTGTGCGGAATGGCTCATAATGATGGAATATGATCATCGATACAATATGGACCCCACAATGCCTCTCAAATACCCTTGTACTCGCTATAACATCCATCTAGCTACTTTGGTCATCATAACTCTCCGCACTGTGATGATGTCCCAAAGTGGGGACATTACAGTATGCAAAGTTAAGTAAGTTTTAATTTTATCAAAGGAAGATACATTATTTGGGTCATATCATTTTAGAGGAAGGGATATCAGTGGAGCATAATAAGATAAAATCCATTGAGGGATGACCAGTACCAAAGAATTTCTCAAAGGTGAGATCATTCATGGGGATTGTCATACATATTGCTCTGATACCAATTGATAAAATATAGACATGAACAACAAGATGATTGAAAAGGCTCACTAGCCAACTCTTAATGTATTCACACCAATGGTACATATTTATAGTACAATGGGTGATGCCACCTCATAGAGAGATTTTCTCTAGATCCTAAAATCATGCATGATGACTAGGCTAGGAAATATTAACTAATTGATTAGTCATCACTTGAGGATATATTACTAATATCCTAAATGAATAATAAAAATATAGGTGACAATTAGACTTAGTGATTGGTAAGGTAAGCCATACGCTAACATCTTGTAGGGTGTTATAGAATATTTATTGAGGGATTTTCAAATATTTCACACCAAATCACTTTTTTGCAAAAGAAGGGTGTGAAATTTGAATGGACTTTTGATTGTGAAAGAAGTTTTCATCACTTGAAGAACTTGTTGACAAGTGTACCAATTTTGAGGATTGCTAATCCAAGTGAACATTTCGTTGTGTGCAGTGATGCATGCAAGGAAGGGCTTGGTGGAGTCCTTGGCCAAAATGGGCATGTGATATGCTACGAATCAAGGAATTTAAAAAAACATGAGAGACATTATTCCACTCATGATTCATAATTGGTAGCCATAGTGCATGACTTGAAGATGTGGAGGAACTATCTCATGGAAATAATATTTGAGTTGAGGATAGACCATAGTGGTATGAAATATTTGTTTGGACAACCAACCTTGAATACTAGGAAAAGTAGATGGTTAGAATTTCTCAGTTAGTATGAATTTGAGATAAAGAATATCAAAGGAAAAGAGAACAAGGTGGATGATGCACTCAATAGTAGGGTGCATGAGATGCATGGTACAACCATTAGCATGTACAAATATGTTTTTAAAGATAGAAAGTTGGAAAATTCAAATTAGATAAGAACTATATGGAGACAAAGGAAAAGTTGCAACAAGGTAATTTGCAACAGAAAATTGAAGATTATGAGCCGAGGGAGGATGGAATTCTCATTTATAGGGGCAAAGTTTCTGTGCCTAATTCTCAGGAGTTGAAAAATCCAGTGCTAATAGAAATGCATAATGTTCCTTATGTTGGGCACCCATGGTAATAGAAAAAAATTATAGTTGTAAAGAGCCAATATTTTTGGACATGTATGAATAAAGGGGTGCCTGAGTATATTGCTAGGTGTTTAGAATGTTAGAAGGTCAAGGATGAGCACAAACATCCAACTAGTTTTCTACAATCATTTCCCATTAAAGAATGGAAATGGGAAGTGGTGACAACTGATTTCATCACCAAGCTACCCAAAACAACCAAGAAGCATGATTCCATCATGGTGGTGGTGGATAAGCTCTCTAAATCTTCTTATTTTATTCCAGTGAAGCTAACTCTCAAGGAAACCAACATTGCATATATTTATATGAGGGAAATTTCCAAGCTTCATGGTGTGCCTAAGAAAATTGTTTCTAACATAGCTCCCAAGTTCACATCAAACTTTTGGAAGGGATTATTTAAAGGATTTGGGACAAATCTGAATTTTAGCATAGCCTATTATCTAGAGTCAGATGGGACAACATAGAGGTTCAATCAGGTGATTGAGGATATGTTGAGGATGTATGTGATGGATAAACCATCAAAATGGGAAGATTATCTACATTTGGTTTATTTTTCTTATAATATTGGGTATCAGGCCTCATTAAAAATGAGCCCATTTGAATAATTATATGGTAGAAAGTGAAACACATCAGTAAGTTGGGACAACCCAATAGACAGAGCAGTGGTTGGGATAGAATTACTTAGGGAAATGGAAGAACAGATGGTGAAGATTATGCATAATTTGAAGGCTTCCCAAGACATGCATAAAATTTATGCAGATAAGGGTAGAACGCACAGAGAGTTTAAAGTGGGTGACCATGTGTTCTTAAAAGTGAAGGCTAAGAGAAGTTTCTTGAAGTTGGGAAACTATTCAAAACTTGAAGCAACATATTGTGGACCCTTTGTTCAAGGAAATCCATGTGTCTTTGCTTAAAAACTATGCACCTGATGCTAATCATGTAATTGATTGGAATATGATCCAAGTGGAGCAAGAAGGAGACTTTCGAGTTTAGTAAGTGTGTATATTGGATCAAAAAGTCAAGTTGCTATGGAATCAAGCAATAGGGTTGGTAAAGGTCTAGTGGACCTATTACAGTCCTGAAGATGCAACCTAGGAGCATGAAAATGCCATGCGGAAAGAGTACCTACATATTTTTAAATATTTTTGGATTTTACATGTGTATATAATGCACTGAGGACAATGCATAAATAAGGAGAGGGGAATGTAATACCGCTAGGATGAACCCCAATTGTAAATGTACATATAGGCTGGTGAGATGGGATATTTTGGGCTAGAGTTCCTTTGTATATATGTTTTAAGGCCATAGTAACTATCTGGTTAATAGGTTGGAGAGCCTAGATGATAAAAGGTCAGTGAGCCTATCATTGTAATATGTAATCACACTCAGATACTAATACATAATACATCATTTCTACACAACAACTAGACAAAAGAGTATGGGGGCTAGAACTTCACTAAAGGGAAAGGGGGCTAAGGGTCTAAGAAGAGGGGCTAATCCAAGGGGGCTTAGGCCAAGGAAGTATTATAATAATATTTCC
>ML800760.1:93243-114864 GCA_009831015.1 Picea engelmannii
AAGTGTTGGGCTGCTTTAATTATAACTAACTATTTTCCCTAACTTTCCCATCCCCATATCTCTTGATCTAGTGTATTTCTATACTTTTGGGTGGCCACTAGGGCACCTTTAGCTTGTTGTTTTTTCTACATTTTTGTCATTTTTCAGGTACGAAAGTGTAGGAAAAAAACATTGTAGTCCATTTACATCCTTTTACCACTGTCCAGATCAAGGTATTCATTTACCAATTGGTAAGGGCATCTAACACTCAACTTTGTGCTTTCCCAAGAGTAATTTCTCGTAGTTTGAGTGTCATTTTAGTTTGTTGGTCTATGTTTTTCTATATTTTGTTTTATTATTTCAGATAGATAAATCAACAATTAACTCCCATATTCACCTTAGACATTCATACTAGGCAATGGTTTACTTATATTGGGTGAAGATTTGTTTTTCTGTGTTTAGATTAGAGAAGCCTCCCATAACTTTTAGTAGGAGTTGGCTTAAAGAGCGTGGATTTGTGCGAAGGTGATAGTGGGCACTTATTCTACTGTGTTTATCGCCTCGAGAGGACCTTGATGATACTTATAAATCAGGTGGTAAAAAATTTTGGCGTTGTTGTTGGGGATAAGGTCGTTTGTCCTAACATTCCAACGACATCTTCTTGGTGAGTTATTCTTGTTTCGTATCTCGGTGAGATTACTATTGTTATTGCTAACTTGCAGGATATCATCTGGTGACTCCACTTGAAGAAAACACAACAAAGAGATACAATACAAGAAGCAACTTTCCACGGTGAAGAATTAAGGTATATTGGCAACTCCACATCTTTGGTAATTTTAGGATTGGTAGTCAAATTTTTGAGTCATCCTATATGTTTGAAGTATGGGTCTTATAAGAAGTCATCTCTTGATTATATATGTGTTCCTTTTGATCTACCATGCATTCCGAGACATTCACACTTTTCCATGTTTGATTTGTATATTCATGTCCCTAAGTTTAATGCAAATCCATGGTTAGTTGTGAATTTCTTGGAATCTTGTATGAATTATGTGGTTGGTAATAGAATTGTATTTGAAGATGACTTATGAAAGCATTTGCATGTTCAATGCAAGGATATGAAGCATGGAAATGCTACTGAACCTTTGAACCTAAATAAATAAAATATTTTCCACAGTTGATGAAAAGGTTTCAAAAGGAATGGATATAGGATTGTGAAGAGGTTGAAGATATTTATGTCTTCATTGATATGCAAGGAAAAAAATAGGAAAATATTAGTGACTTAACTACAAAATTTAATGATCATCCCTCCAATGATCTCCTTATGGAAATAAAAGAGAAAATGGGTACAGTCAGTTTCCTGTTAGATTATGTTAAAATGAAATATGTTGGTCCTTTTATGTAGAGCTTTGAAGATGATATTCATGAAGAGGCTCGTCTTTCTCCTCCCTCCCATGAGTCGTTATTGCATGATTACTCAGTTTCAAAAAAGATGACGAATGGATGTCCTATTTGAAAAGCCTCAAAGAAATGGATGCGGCAAGTGGTAAAGAATATTTTGTTGAATAAGGGCATCAAAAGACCATTTGTCTCAATCTAAAAAGTGAAGAAATCATTGAAAAAAACATGATATATTAACATTTGAAATCATGTCTGGACAAAGGATGGCTACTTTGCCTTGAAATTCTTAAGAAAGTTGGCGATGAAGGAGACCTTATGAAAGATCTTAGTGTGTCATCTCTAAAGGAAAGCAATAGTGAAGAGTCTCATCTTAGAGAATATGCCAGAGTTGTAGTTGATTTGCAAGAAGAAACTTCTAACCATACATATAAAAAGATGAAAACACCATAAGAGGAAGCAATGACAAAGAATCTCCTTGTTTTTCCATCAGGAATCAAGAAACAATTGAAGGATGTGCTCTTGGGGAGTACATGGATGATGATGATATTCAAGAACCCACCCTCCCTCCTTTAGATGAAAGCACAAGTTTGGCATGTTACACTCCTTTCCAAGTACTTGATCTTCATGATACATTTACCATTGAATTGGAAGAGAACTCATCAAACAAGCCCATTTTGATGAATATTGTGACAACAAGGAGATCGAAAGGATTGCCACCTTTCTTTGTTTTGGAGGAGTCAAATGGGATGCACATTTCTTTTACTTTGATGGATATCCCAGTTATGACATAGACAATGATGGCTTTTAGATTGTAGGTTTTTGGTCACGTGGACAACCACACATCCTTATAAATTATGAAGGTTATTCCATGGATCATGAACAACCATATCAACTCATAAAGGAAGCATATTTATAGTTGTATAAAAGAGGTTTCCACGTTCAATATATGAAATAAATTTTCCAGCCCGAGACATCCTTAATTTGTGAAGATCATGTATGGGAAGATCCATCTGACAGGAAGGATTTTAAGTTCGCAACAATTGACTGGTAGCAACTTGTTTAGTACCAGACATATTTCATGAGTTTTCAACCTCACATGCCAAAACAACCAACCATAAGTTGTGTATTTCCAAGTGTTTTCAATTTTTGTCGATTTTCTCATCATATGTGTGTGTATGTGATTAGGGGAAACTAGGGAGGGCATCGATTTTTGTGCAGGTTTTTATTGGAGCTTCCATCAAAACATCTCTTTCTTACTGATTTCATGAATAAAATTGATGAATGGTCTCATGCTTGCAATGGGAAAGATGATTATATTAGTCCCATTGACCTTTGAATTAAAGAGGCTTGTAGTAGTGTAGGTGAACCATGGCGATTCTTCGATTTTCTTCCACATCATGAGGATTCCACCACAGATTTGGTTCAAACTATGGGGGAATTTACAACATATGTTTATTACAAGTTTGATATTTCATTGTTTTGGTTTGTGACCAAGTACAAAGGTAAAACCCATGGTAATGATAAATGCATTTGCCGGTTGCATTGGATATATGATTTCACTTAACATGTTTTTTACTCTTTGATTGGATTAGGGTAGGATGAATAAGCTCTCTATTATGAGCATTAGATTAGTTTAAATGTTTTTATTCTTATCACAATCTCTTTCCTTTAGCATAGTTTGTGTGATTTCCTTTCATTGAGTGTGTTATTTCCATTTCTTATAATAGAGATTGAATTTTTCTTTAGTTCATTTCCTTTCCATTTTAGTTCACTTCCTTTTTGTTTTGGTTTATTTTTTAGGAATGGATAAGACCTCATGTCCTATTGCTTCTCCTAGTATTTAATGCAAAATATTGTGACAATGCTTTCAGGGATACATGTGTTGAGATTATGGGGTTCACACACACTTCCAAGTAGAGCACATGTCCCACAATCAAAGCTATGTTATATCATGGGAGGTACTCTACATTTTTTCATGACAATACCATTGTAATACCAAGAGATGCGAGTCCTAAAGTGTTGTAGGCCATGTGGATGATTATGTATGTGGTGTACTAGGCCTTTGGTGGTCAACCATGCTCAATCCCTCTAGTCCCCACTCAATTTCTTTTGTCCTGGATATGATTGGAGGCCTTGAGATGAACCTGTTGGGATACATGGTTTACATGAGCCATTGGTTTTGTAGGGGTGACCGCAGTATCTATGGTTTGTCGTGCCCATGGTTGTAAGTGCACACATGTCTTTCCCACATGATCATGTTTTATAGAATATGTATGCATATTCTTAGCCATAGTGTAGTATTCATTTATAGTTCTCAACATGGCAATCTCCACAGTTCTCAACATCACACGTTTTCTAAGGCAGTCATGAATCCTAATGCACAGGATCTCGAGACTGCAAATGCAACAAGGGTTCAAAATGACTCGTCATCATATGTACTTTACATGACATGTTGAATTTTTTGCAAAGAGAAAGTTTATAAGTAAAAATCAACTTAAAAGAGTTACAAAAGAATATTTATGGGGGAAAATATGGTCATTCCTTGGCATGGAAAGGAAAATTTGATATTAAAGATGAAGCAAGTCTCATTCCCGACAAAACCCATGTGTCTAAATTCTTCAATATGAAAAGTTTATGTGGATTTGACAAAATCAATATAAGGGATCAAGTAAAATCGACTCCAACTAATTAATTCGGCCCATATCAATTGATTCAGTCATATTGAAGCTAACCGTGAGTCAAAGAGTAAGTTTTTTGGTAAAATGTGGAACGTTGGAATTCAAAGGGGATGTTGGCACATCTCCCAATAATCACTTCATGCAAATCGGCCCCTTTTCCAATCAATAGTTGTATTAATCAATTGTAATCGACCCCACCTCAAGTAATTCAACCTTCTCCAATTAGCTATTGAAGCATTTTTTTAAGCCACTCTGTCTAAGGGAGTGAATGTTGGGCCATAGAAAACCAAATTCAAGCTAGCCATTTTCCTCATATGAAGTTATACATTGCCTCTTTATCAGATCAAACCCTTTTGTGTGCACATGTTTTAATGTAAAAAATCATTTGATATTGTCATGACTTAGTCTTTTGGTTTTGGTTGTGGATGAGTCATCAAATATTATTTTGAGAGAGTGGTTAAAACTAGATGTTACTAAGAGAGATATAAAAGGCTATCCCCCTCTTCTCAAAGGTTGTTGTTGAAATATGAGATTATTATGTCATAATAAAAGGAAAATTTTTAAGTGTAAATTTTTGGATTGATTTGTTTATGCTATTTCTTTTTGGCTAATTATTATTGTGTTTTATAGACTAGATACAAGTGTTTCAAGATTAATGTAATATGATTGGGTTGATTCATTGAGGGCATACATAGTCACATGTAAGGAGAGGTCAAAGCACTATTCTCCATTTCATTCTTTGTTGGTATTGGGTGTTAAACAAACCCATGTGTTGGAAAGACCCTTATCAGGGATCCCTTCAGTAAGGGTAAGATTCTACTCGGTGCCATAGTAAACTAATGGTTGGAAACCATCTCCATTGAGGGAGATTTGCTAGCATAATCCAGAATCTTGCAGCATTGTTCTATACTAGATTGGGTGTGAGAGTCTTTGCGGCTTTAAAGTTCCTTGGAGGGCATACCCACGATTATGTGTGGGAGCTTGCATCAGGGTGTAAGTCCGTTAAGTAGGTCGTCAACGTAACTTTTCCACCCGCTCTATCTCAACCCCTTCTTACATTGTTCCTGTGATGTTGGATTTCATCACCAAGTAGTGCGTTCATTGTGAGAAGGTTTTGTTTGCTTGCTTGCTTACTAGATTTTTAGCGTGTGCTGTTTGTTTTCCTTAGAGGACTCTAGATTGGATATTTGTTTAATGGCATCAGTTCCTGGAATGACCAATGAAGGAACCCCTACTCCAGGGGAACCTTTTGTTTTTCCTTCTTATGGGAACATTGTTCCTCCTCACATCGCTACTTTGAGCCTTCCAGGTCTCACAATTGGATTACCAGTATGGTTGTTTTCTACTCAGGTAATCCCGAATGTAGTTAGTGCTTCAGTCACAAGCACTTCCCCCCAAGAGCATCAAACTCATATTGATCCTTCACCTTCTTCACCAGTAAGGTCTTCTTCGCCTTATTCGCTTGCAATGTCGCCTTCTATTTCATCTTCTTCGTCGGGTGAAAGTTCTGAAGCTAGTAACCCGGTGAATAAGAAGAAGAAGAAAAGAAAGATTAAGAAGAAGAAATATAAACAAGGGTCAAAACCTCCAACCACTGTAAAACATGTTGGAAAAAAACCAGTTACTGTTAATCGTGCTGGGAGTGTTGATGATGTCAAGATCGTCCAAATAACTCGTAAGCCCAAGTACCCTTGCAGGATTTTTAAGGGTAGCCATCTTCTTAAGGATTTCCCTAGTCTACCCAAGGTTATAGAATTATGGTCTACACATCCTCGCCAACCCATGTCGTCATCCTCTGAAAAACATGCTGATGAATTCCTGTCGACTAGTCATTATGAGCTAAAAATAGAAGTTAACAGTGAAGTAGGGTTTCAACAGTGATTTAGTGTTTTGGAAGTCAACAATGAATTAGGATTTTGGAAAGTTATAAAGGAAGGGTCAGCGACCTAATTCATCATGATGCAGATTATGAATTCTCATTGAGGAGAAGAGGCACATCTCAGGAGAGATAGTTCAGTGTATTCTAGGAGAAAGACACCAGTTGGCTGATTTCAGTGTTGAAAGACACAACGTAGTCACCGGGAAGATCAACTAGGTCTTCCATCATTCTTCATTGATTCCGTAGTGCTCCCATATTTCGGGTATTATCTTTTAGTTTCTTATTTGTATTTCGGTTAAGATCCTTTTGTCTTTTGATCTAGCCGAGTGTTGTTATTTTATTCAGCTGCAGTTGCTTATTTGTATTCCGGCTAAGATCCTTTGTTTATTAATCTAGTCGAGTATTGTCAGTTTATTCAGCCGCATTCAACCATTTTGCAATCCACAGAGATATCATAATACAAACTTTGCAGTCCTTTATCGCGTTTATTATTTGTATGATCATTTATATGTCGTAAACCTTTGATCCTACACACACATTAGTCCTCCCTTCCCAAAATTGCTTGTCCTCAAGCAATACCAGACCAGGGTGCTACAACACCTTCTCGCTCTCCCAAGTAGCGTCCTCTACTGGAAGCCCTCTCCGATGACCCTGCTCCTTAGTTTCCGCTCTCGAAACTCTAAAACCGCCTCCGGAACTAATTCCAACTGTCCCTCCTCATCCAACGAGGGAAGATCCTCTGATGTGCTAATGAATTTTCCCACTTCGTTTTTTAGGCAAGACATGTGGAACACATTATGAATCTTTCTCCCCTCTGGAATCTCTAGCTCATAAGCAACCTCGCCTACCTGGCACATGATCCTGTAAGGACCATAAAATCTGGGTTTGAGCTTCTCGGCCCCACTCTTCTTCAAAGATGACTGTCTGTAGGGTTGGAGTCTCAAGAAAACCAAATCTCCAACCTCAAAGCTGTGCTCTATCATGTGCCTTTCTGCACTTATCTTCTGTCGGTTTTGTGTTGTTTGCAGGTTCTCTTTCAACAACTTGAGGATATCCTGACTCTCTATGATCCAATCCTTGGCCTTGGGAGCTCTTCTCTCCCCGAATACCAAGTCTACCAATGTGGGAGAATCATATCTGTACAATGCTCAGAAGGGTGTCATACCAATGGACATGTGGAAGGTGGTGTTGTAGCAATGTTCTCCTAAATGTAACCACTTTACTCACGTTCTCTGTTGTCCTCCTACATAGTTCCTCAAATACCCTTGAACCCACTTGTTGACAATCTTGGTTTTCCCATCTATCTGAGGGTGATAGATGGTGCTATGTGTCAACTCTGTGCCCACCAACCGAAATAAGTCTCTCCAAAATGTACTTATGAATCGACTGTCCCTGTCACTGACGATGTTCTTCGGCAACCCATGAAGTCTGAAGACCTCCTTGAAGAAAATATCAACTACCTAAACTGCGTTGTACTCTGTCGGTATGGCGTAGAAGTGATCAAACTTGGTTAATATGTCAACCACTACATAGATACAGTCCTTACCATGGACCTTGGGTAGACCGGTGATGAAGTCCGTAGATATACTCTCCCATTTCTTCTTTGGAATGGGGAGTGGATGAAGTAGCCCTACTGGAAGAGCATGCTCTGACTTGTTCTGCTGGAAAGTCACACACTCACTAACGTGTCTCATAACGTCCTGTTTGAGGCCCTTCCATGAGAACCTCTCTCTGATCTGTCTGTAGGTTTTAAAAAACCCTTGATGGCTTGCTAGAGGTGAATCATGAATTGTAGTGAGGATCTTCTTCTTAAGTCCTGAATCTGGCACCAAGTAGACTCTATCCTTGTAAAATATGACATCGTCAATGACCCTATACCGGTCATCCTGTATCTGCTCATCCATCACCTCACAAGCGAACTTGTTCTTGGAATATTCCACTAACAAGTGGGATTTCCAATCTATTGAAATCTCCATCAAAGAACATGCCGCAGGTCTCCTCGATAGTGCATGGGTGACAATGTTCTTCTTCCCCTTGACATACTCTATGTCAAAGTCGAATGCCTGTACCTTCATCACCCATTTCTGTTGGTGCTCACTGAGGTCCTTCTGCTTAAGGAAATACATAAAATTGTTGTTATAGATCTTGACCATGAATTTGCTGCCCACCAAATATTGTCTGAACTTGGTCAAGGCATGCATGATTTCCAAAATTTCCTTGTCATAAATGGAGTACAACCTCTTAGTTTGACTAATATTTCGTCTCTCGAATACAATGGGGTGTACTCCCTGCATCAAAACTGTCCCGATCCCTTCGTCGGACGTGTCACACTCTAGTACAAATGGCAAGGTGAAGTCTGGTAGTGCCAACATTGGAAAAGTGCCCATGACTTCCTTCATGTGATCAAAGGATTCCTATGATTTCTCGGTCCATATGAAGGCCCCATGCTTGGTAAGATCTGTCAGCGATGCTCCAAGCTGAGAAAAACCCAGGATGAACCGCCTGTAATAGCTACACAGCCCGAAGAAGCTCTTCAATTCTATCACATTCTTGGGCGTCGACCAATACAAAATGGCCCTGATATTCTCTTGGTGCACCTGTACCCCCTATGAATTGATGATGTGGCCTAAGTAAAGAAACTCTGTCATACCAAACTCGCACTTGGACTCTTTGGCATATAATGACTGTGCCTCCATGATGCTCAATACCTCATCCAGGTGCCTCATATGCTCTTGCCATGACCAACTATAGATCAAGATGTCGTTGAAGAAAACCAAGATTGATTTCCTTAACTGATCCCTGAATATATGGTTCATGCAAGACTGGAATGTAGCAGGTGCATTAGTTAGCCCAAATGGAATAACTAGGAACTCAAAGTGTCCAAAATGACATTGAAATGTCGTCTTTTCTATGTCCTGCTCTTGGATGCTGATATGATGATATCTAGAGCGTAGATCAATTTTTGAGAAGAAAAATTCCCCATGCAGTTCATCCATCAACTCGTCAATGTGTGGGATAGGGTATCGGTTCTTGATGGTTTTCTTGTTCAAGGCTCGGTAATAAATTCACATCCTCATGGTGCCATCCTTCTTCAAAACTAAGACAACTAAAGAAGCAAATGGGTTGTTGCTCGGTCTAATGTGTCCCATCACCAACAATTCCTTGATTTCCTTCTCTATCTCATCCTTGAACCTCCTAGGATGACAATAGGGGGGGGGTTGATAATAGGTTTGGCCCCCTCCTCCAACTCAATGGTGTGCTGAAACCCCCTGTCAGGTGGTCTCCTTGGTGGAATTGCCTCAAAGACCTGTTGATGTCGTCCCAATAAATTGTTGATCTCTATATGGTATTGTTGTCGACCTTCTGAATCCTTCTGAGTAGTGATCAAGCATTCTGCGGCATATGCTACCTCCCCGTGTCTGAATATCCTCTCCATCCTCTTGGTTGAAACTGTCCTGGGTGCTCTTGTTGACATACCTCTTAGAACAACCTTCTTCCCATCTTGATCTCTGAATCCCATTTCCAAGGTTTGGTAGTTGGTAGTGATTTTTCCCAAGGTAATCATCCACTGAACTCCTAACACCACATCTATGTTCGATAGGTCAACCACATAAAATGTGCCTCTCACTGTGTAGTTTCCTAACTTCATATCTAAGTTTGGAACTATGTCTAGACACTCCACTGTGTGGCCATCTGCTACCGCAACATCAAACCCCTCAAACTCCTATGTCTGAAGTGCCCGTCTCGATACTAGTGAAGCATCGATGAAGTTGTGGGTGGCCCCACCATATATCTCGGAGATTGACTGTTGCCCCTGAATAATCCCTCTGACACAAAGGGTATCATACCTGGGAACACCAGAAAGGGTTTCTATGACTCCTCCCTTTGCTGGTTTCCTCATGTTAGCCTACTTTGGCAGTTGTGGGACTACTGGAGGATGGGCTCCTGTCGGTGTCAGTGGTATACGGGGAGGATGCTCCTCTGCTGGTGCTAAATCCTCCAATGAACTGGTGGATCCATTGTCCTCCTCCTCCTCCTCACTGTCCACATTATCTGCTGCTACCTCAATTTAATGAATCTCTCGCTTGCCCATGCACCTTTGGCTAGGGACCTAAGGATCTCTGCAGCTGAAGCAAAGATTCTTCCTCATAAGCTCTCGCCTAGTCTCATCATCCAACTTCTCCTTGCCCTTCCAATCTCTCTGGACTGGCTTCCTGTCTCAATCCCTCTGGGGCACAAATGGTTTGGAGAAAGTTTTAGTCTTTGGAATTGAGTCTTCCAGATCTTGAGTGCGAAGGATGACATCCTGCAAAGTGGGAGGCCTGTATGCCTTCACCCATCCTCTCAAAGGCTCTGTGAGTCCTTCTATGAATAGCATGATCAGCCTGGGCTCTGATATATCTGTCACTACCATGACTTCCCGCTGAAACTCTGTGATGAATTCCTCTGCTGTGCCTGTTTGTCTCAACTTGGCTAGATCCCTGAAGTGTATCTCAAGATCCTTCCTGTCAAACCTGTCCATGAGCCTATCTGTAAACTCCCTATAGGAGGTGATGCGACTGTGACCCAATGTCACCAATCCATGATACCACCACTCGTGTGCCTCACCCTCCAAGTGTAAGGTCATGAAACTAATGGCCTCTGTCTCAGTCATTTGGTTGAGCTTGTAATACATGTCTAGCTTCTGTACCCAAGCTTTGGCGGTGTATTTCGACGATCTGTTGAAAGAAGGGATGGTGAGTTTCCTGACTTTTCAGATAAAATCGAGGTTATGCCCCTGCTGCTGTTGTTGTACTCCCCTATACGGCTCTCTGGGGTGGTTCTTGAGTCTGAGTCCACAGTACTCGACTTAGATGAATGGGAGGAGCTCAGATGAATAGGATGTTCATCAACCAACAACCTTGCACGTCTCTCATATGCACCAAGTGCAAGTAGTGCATGAATATACACTCTAAATAGTAGCCAATAAGAAAAACTGCTGACAAAGGCGTGGAAACCACCAATAAGGCTAGCGGAATCCGAGAAATTGCATGAATGCCAATGTGTGAATAGATTTATTTCTGTCGAACACAAGGGAAAGCCCCCAATCAACGACCAATGAGGAGATATCAACTGTTGGGTTCAAAGTAAAATACCCATAATGAAAGTAGGACCATGGTGCATGCTAGGAATACAACTTCACGTGACTTTGAGATATATTGAGGGCATGGCCGACATGCAAAATCAAGAGTTCAGAGAAATGGCCGACACAAGCTTATAGAATTCCTTTAAATAAGAACATGAGACATATGGATAACTCGGGAAGCATAGAATTGATGATAAAACTTTGTGATGCAGGAGGCATAAAAAAACTCTCCATAGGGACTGGAAGAATAACCAGACGGAGGAGTAAACTCTAAGTAATGAGCTCAACTTCCTAAGGTCATGCTAAGCCCAAACTTTGGATAGGCAACACTATTGCTGTTGATATGAGATAATATTCTTTTCCCGCCCATCGTTTTTTGTTTTTTCATAGGAAAATAAATTCTATGATACATGAGGGGAAATGAGTGTCACGAGTAAGAAACTAGCTCCAAACAATGGAACATACCTATGCTCAATGCAAGGAGTGCATGTGGGAGATGGACTCCCGGGGGGATGTTTCCTCTTAGGGTACATGGTGTCAAGCTGCAAAGGATATATAAAAGGCTATGCTTGGCTAGTGATGCAAATTGTTGAGGTAAGAGGCTTATAACAAGAAAGAGGGAACCGTAAATAGGCTCAACACTGCAAGCAGGATGATGGAATGCAATTACAACTTAACTTCCAAAGAATGTCCTTTTTCATAGATTTAGTCCCCTAGGCCCAAAAAAGTATAAAATAATACCCATGAGAAGTCTTCTAGCCAATGGTGACTAGAGTATTCCTTTTTCGTAATTATTCTACTTGGTCCAAAAAAGGGTTCAACTTACACCAAATAGATGTCCTTTCAAATCCGTTTAACGAGTGTGAAAGATACAAGTTCACCCGACAATCTTTTCATTTTTTAGAGAGTCAAAAAAGAGCTTAACCAAGACTCGAGGGAGTCCCATCGGTAACAGTCATAATTATTGTGAGTAATAATATGGGGTTTGAATGCAAAGTCATATCAGAACTATAAGGAACTCTCGATCCCGTGGAATAACTTCCGCATGGGCACCAAACGACACAAAGGTTCTAACTAGGGAACCCATGTTTGGTGAGCCTCTACCACTTAATAACAACGCTTCTAGTAGCAGTAAGAAGGTTTTGTGTCACTAATGAATGGGTTCGTACCTAGGGCATATGGATCACAATCATAGGATGATGCAAGAATTCAAAATGAAGTGACAACCTATCTTATATGTTGATGAAATAATATACCTGCCAAAGGAATGAATGAGTGGTATGACGTTGGAAACTGCAAAACATCCTAGACAAAACCACCAAAAACCAATTCTTTCCATTGCACTATTAGTCCATAAGGTTGAAAATTAGCCCAAACTATATGAAGTGGGTAAATTTTTTTCTACTAATAGTAAAAATAAAGAATTTTACCATACAATTTGAGTTTTTTCACCCACATAATGCATTTTAGGCCATTTTCCCCATGATATTCAAGTGGCAATGTTAGCTTTTGAAGGTGTGAAAAAGAATAGAAATAGGGGCAAGCATAAGAGAATTCGTTGAACTGCCTCTCCTGAATCGACTATCTCTCTTCCCACCATCCATTTAAATGAACCACTAAGATTGTTGCATCTTGGCAACCTATAAATGATCATCGAGGGATCCTCTACTTACAAAGTTATAGTATGTTTTCACTTAAGACTATTCAGACATGCAGATGAGTCCCTTCCCCATGATATTCAAGTGACAATTGTGGGAGCTACGATCAACATAATCAACAACCGTCTGGACCAAGTAAGTTCCCATCCCCTCTATTTCAATTTCAATGGTTTAAATTTCAATTTTAGGCCCCATTTTTTGAGTATTAGAGGGTGTAATATGGAAATTAGGGTGTACGTGTGTGATAGTTCATCGGGTCGCATATACAACCCCATACATGCGGTAAAAGCAAAGCCTGCCCACGTATATGCAACCCTATACACGACTGTTACCAAGTTAGCCCGTGTACAAGTTCGTGAACACATTTTTTAAAGGTTTTAACCCCAAAATTGGCTTCTCCTTTGCAGGGTGGTGATTGAATGGAGGGAGAGGGAGCATGAAGAGATAGATGTAGTAATGGGAAGGGATGCAGTGGCCGAACAAGATTTAAAAATATGTGGCCTTTATAAAACTTTGGCTCTCAAGGGATGAGGGATCAAGTGAGGTTACTCCAGTTGCTAGTAAACTATTGGGATCCGGAGACAGAGTTCGTTAACCTTGATGGGAAACCATTGAGGATTGAAGTGGATGATATATATTTTATCACAGGATTGTATCAACGGGGAGAGGTAGTGAATATTAAGGCTCGAGGGATTGGGGGTGGTATGACTATGGAGGATTACATTTCCTCCCACCATGTTGTAGGCACAGATAAAGTAGGGATCCAACTCCCAATCAGAGCGATCAAGAGCCTGAGTTTAAAGCTCGCCGTGCTTATACTTTCATGAATTTTGGGGTCATCCTAGTTGCACCAAGCATCACGAACACTCATGTTTTATGCGGTGGAGTGTTTAAGACCCATTTTTTATGACTGATGTACATCACTGCTGGCTAACATGAAGAGCTAGTTGATAGATTGCAAACAAGGGAAGAAGAGAAATTTTAGATTTGCATCCATTCTTTGTAGTGTTTTCTTTGAGCAGGTTCTAGGCTTGACCCCTAGAGTAGAGATTACTCCACATGGAAAACATGATCCGACCATGTCATGGTGGATTGATGTGATGAGGCGGAAAGGAGGTGTTAGGGTGTCAACCCCCTACAATGATGAGATCTTTTTCTGGTGGCGTCGACAAGTCATAACCATTGAAGACTACCCTTACATGGGAATCAACTACAGAGGGGATCCATACATGCCTTTTCCACTAGGTTTTGCCTACGGTGATCTTGGTAAGAAATGTTTTTATATATTTCATTTTTTTGTGTTTTTCAATAAAAATAAAAAAAACAAATATTTTTGTATGGTATCAAGTATTAACAATTGCTTTGTTACGCAGATGTAGGTCTGTGACAACCAAAGGGATTCCCATGACATCGATGGAGGAGTCGAGGGGATGAGCACATGGGAGGAGATGTGGAGAGTGCTATAGAATGTGCAATGGAACCTATCTCGATTGATGCACATGATTTCTATGGTTCAAGTGGAGGATCTGCCAGAGGATATGCAGCGACAGGTGGTGGGTGTACCCTATGTGTGGGTGTACCCTGTGTGTGGGGGCGACTCTTCCAGTGTTTCGCAAACGCCATAGTATGCTATCATGATATGCATATGGATCCATAGGCATATATGCCATGGCTATATTATATATCGACCATATATGTATTTTGAGGGTGGGAGCCCCATATGTACTATGGCACCATATTTTTGAAAGGATGAAATATAAAAAAATAAAATATTGGTCTTCGACTTTACTTATATATGTTACAATGTGTACATGCATGAATGTGTTTTATTTGCTTAGTTATGTGACAAATTCCAATCTAAAATATAATAGCATATGCATCGAATACATGATTATAACTTCTAGGTATGTGATTATAAGTAAGAAAATCAAAGTATCATTCTAACAATTGTACTTGTAGGAATCGTTGGAGTAGAGTAGGGTCTCGCACACGGTAATTGTCGTTTAATTGACATACGACTAACTGGGAGTCCAGGAGAACCTATAAAGACTGAACATCATGTGATATGGCGTCACGTAATAGCTCTATAATGGTGCTATACTCGACCACATTATTTGTTGATGGCTCTAGACGAATGCCACCTGAATACACCAGTTGGCCCTCAGGTGAGTAAATGACCCAAGCAGTGGAAGCCATGTTCCACGTATGACAATTGGCACCATCCACAAACCCTAAGTAAACTGAAGACTCCATTGACATCTTCCAACCAAGTAAAACTTGATAAGAAATTCGATGACACAAAGGAAACAATGTATATACAGTAATATACACTAGTATACAAAAGGTCATGCCCAAGATTTGAGGGATTAAGCATAAAACCTTTTAAGGTAGATCCCATTTCTGGGCTCATCCAACATATTCCTGTCATAATATTACAATTCATAGGCTCCTTTATCTAATAAATGTCGCATGATATAAGGACCGTGCCACATGGGGTTGAACTTTCCTACCCCCAATGGTTCTTTGGCTTGGTCATACAGAAGAACCAAGTCACCCTCAATCTACTGTCGAGGACATACAAACCTATCATATTGAACCTTAACATGTCATTTATTCTCTTCGATAGATATAGAGGCATCTTGATGCTACTCATCGAGACCCTGTAGGTGTACGAGGCATTCTTCAAGATCAGATGTGTTAGGTAGGAGCTCAATTGCCAGCTTGAGGGAAGGGATTTCACATTCAATCGAAAGAATCGACTCCATGCCATGTACTAACTGAAAAGGAGATAAACCAAAGGAAGTATTTACTGATATTCAATGTGCCCAAAGTGCAGGGTAAAGCATTAGATGCCAGTCAGATTTACTTTGGTTGAAAGTTTTTTACAAGATGGTCTTGAGAGATTTATTCATAGCCTCTACTTGTCCATTTTCCCGGGGATAGTAAGGGGAAGAATGACCATGCTTAAGCCCCAATTTTGATTCTAAATATTTCATCATTTCATTTTGAAAGTGACTTCCATGATCAATGAAAATCTCTCTTGGGATTCCAAACTGGGCTATAATTTGGTTGAATACGAAGAATGTTGTAGTATTACCATCAGATTTAACGGTAGGCATGGCCTCTGCCCATTTAGTGAAGTAATCCACACCCATGATGATATGTTGATGCCCCCCATCCGAAGCTGGGTTACAGTACATAAAATATACCCCCCACTTAGTGAAGGGACCGACGGTGACGACTGGGTGAAGATGGGCTGGGTGCAAACACCTAGCAAGGGTGATATTTCTTGATCACTTCAACACAATATTTAAAAATTGACGACCAAAAATAACCGACTCGCAATATTTTTTGGGTTGTCACAAGCCCAGATAAAT
This sequence comes from Picea engelmannii, assembly GCA_009831015.1. Taxonomy (NCBI): domain Eukaryota; kingdom Viridiplantae; phylum Streptophyta; class Pinopsida; order Pinales; family Pinaceae; genus Picea; species Picea engelmannii. Next base: position 109,338 of record ML800760.1, read on the forward strand.
GACCACCACAAGCCCCACTATGACAGTCATTAAGAACATACTTAGCTTCCTCGTCAGTCAAGCAACGACGTAAAATTTTATCTACTCCTCGATGATACAAAGTGTCGCCGATAATAAGGTAGTTTTTATCCTGATGACGCATATGTCGTCAATCATCTCTTGATAGATTCTAGGATAACTTCAAGGTTTGAATATAAATTAGAAAGGGGTCCGAAGATGAGATAAGGAAGATAAGTTCATCCACAAATGAACAGTTATGAAAAATGTCCTCATCTAGTCGAGGGAAGTCCAATATCAACTCGGAAATCAACTAGCGATTTCTTAGACTTCGTCAAAGCGAAATTGAGATCAAATTCTTGCAACATAACAATCCACTTATTTTATTTCCCCCCCATGAAACACTTTTTGAGGACATATTGAAGTGGATTGATATCTGCAACCACGATAGTTTTGCAAAGTAATATATAATGTCGTAATCTTTGAACTACATGTACGACGACCAAGGCTAGTTTCTCTATGTGAAAGTATTTAAGTTCAGGACTGACTATGTTTTGATTGAGATATTAGACAATGTGCTCATGGAGCTCATCATCCTCCTGAATCAGAACCATGCCAACCATCCCTTTAGATGTGGCGATATAAGGAAAATATTCTCTACTGTAGTTTGGAGGCTTCAATAGAGGTGTCGATACCAAAGTTTTTTTAAGAGCATTGAAAGATTCCTGGGCTCACTCATCCCATATAAGTGGAGTATCTTTCTTCAAAAGACGCATGAAACCCTTAGGTAAATTGGCATAGTTCACTATGAACCGACGTAGGAAATTATCCTTCCCCTGTAAAACTTGAAGTTGTTGAATGTTGTGTGGGGGAGGCAATCGAAGTATTGCCTCAAACTTCATAGGATATACCATGATCCCATGCTCAGGTACTAAGAATCCTAAAAGATGGCCAAACCTAATGTAGAATATTCACTTGTGAGGGTTCAATGGAATGCGATAGTAACGACATCTCTCAAATACTCATCAAAGGTGAGTGGAGTGATCTACTCTCTTGCGAGAGTGAGCAACAAGATCATCTAGGTAAGCTTCAATAATATGCTTGAGATCGTTAAAAGCAAAGGTCATGGAACGTTGGAAGGTTTCTCTGGTGTTTTTAAGGATGAAAAACATTTTTTGGTGTGAAAAAGTACCCCACGGACAATTAAATGCCATCTTATGTTGATCCTCAGGTTCGATTTGAATTTGATTATACCTTGAAAATTCGTCCATAAAAGAAAATATTTCGCTTCTTGGGCACTCATCAAGAATATGGTCAATAAAAGGAGTTGGGAAGTTGTCTATAGGACAAGCCTTGTTCAGGTCTCGAAAATCCATGCATATGCGGATGGTTCCTTGTTTTCTATTCATGGTAACAGGGTTGGACACTCGTTCAATCAAGGGAACCAGGAAGATGAAACCAACATTAAGTAGCTTCTCTACCTCTGCCTTAATAGAAGGGAACTTCCTAGGATTAACAACTCTAAGACATTGTCAAATAGGTCTAGCATCCAAATAGGTCTTAATATCATGTTCAACAATGTTAGGGTCGATCCCTGGCATCTCTTCGTACGACCAAGCGAATACATCATGAAATTATTTGAAGAGATCGGTGTAGATTTGAATTTCTTCAGGAGAACAATATGCATCGATATATACGTTCTCAATTTTTCCTGGAATTTGAGAGATGTCGATCGTGAAGGTAGGATAAATATTCTCCATGTTTCCTTTGGAATAAATACCATGCGTATCTAATGAAACCATATCGTGAACGACCATATCACTCAAGGTGGATCTAAAGTCATCATGTTCGATCCTAACAAGCTCTGGGAGGAAATATGAGAGATGATGCATATCATCCCAAGGCCTATCAAGACCATACATGGCCTCTAATATGGCTTCATATGAGGGTAAAGTATCGTCGAGGAAATCACATGAACAAGAAGATTGGATGACCCATATAGGTTATAGAACATGATCCTCATCGTCCTTCTGCAAGGAGAAAGGATCTGGGTCAGTAGTAGAGTCAAGAATAGAATGATACACAATTTATGCCACTAACAGTGGAATTTCCATCCTAATGTGCGATTGACCTTCATACGACATAGTCTAGGAAGGTAGGGTCCAAGGGTTGTTGAAATACGAAGTTCGGAAAGGAACATACCTCATCGATGTTGAAGACTCACTGGAAATGGCATGAATGTGATGAATTGGTGCCGCAAAATCAAAGCTACCCATGAGAGAGGAATAAATTCTGACACCAACATCCTCAGTTGCCTACTAAGAATTGTCAATCATAGGGACCGAAGGTCCAAATGATGCATTAGGAATAGCATGTGCAAAGGACAATTGATCAATCATCACTATTTTTGCTTCGTGAGGAAAACATAAAGTGAAGAAAATGGACAACATGACTGCTGTCATGGCATAAGTCCAATTACGCCCTAGTAGTAAATTATAGTTGAGGGGTGCATCAACCACCTCGACATCAACCTCCACTATCTTTCCACCTAACTTGACTAGAAAAGAAAGAATAATTCGATGGGGTCGAAACAAACGCCCATCAAAAGAGGTCAACATAGTCATAGATTGGGATAGAGTCAGAGAGCTAATGGATTTCCAATAGGTTAGAGACATCACACATGTTGCAACACCTTCATCAATTACAATTCCTTTGATGGTAATTTTTGTGTACTCCACATGGATTTGGAAGGTCATGTGGTAAGGTAAGAGAGGCCTAACATCTGTGATGTCAAACTTAATAACCTTCGAGCCACACGGGTCTAGACCTCCTAAAGCATATAACAAGGCGTTCCTCTATGAAGGACACATTTGGAGAACCTCCAAAGCCGAGATTGCACAAGGGGTTTGACCTAGATCTTCGACAATTAAATAGTTCTGGGCAGCTCTGGCATTAGGATTGTGGGCAGAACACTTTAGTACTCCTTTCAGAATATGAGGCAAAGGCTCCTGCTTTTTGATCTGTAAGGGTGTTTTCGGAGGAGTTGGAGACTCTGTACCTACAACAATCTATGAAGAATTGTAATCATGGGATTGAGTGGCTACATCAATTTGAGACTTGACCATATTGACACATAGATGGACACCTTCATGTGTCGAGGGGTTTTGACTTCTGCTCGACGCATTTTCGGTGTTGGAGGTCCCTGAGGCTATGTGATGATTATGCAGAAACAAATCTATCAGTACAACGAGCGACTATGATAAGAGCCTTGAGGATTCCTTGATTTTGGGGCATAGGTGGGTAAGGTGATCATCTTTACAAAGTTTACAAGGAAACTTCACCTTCCATTTTTCTTTGTTTCCCTCACCAAAATTGATATTCGATCTATCATTGTTAGTGTCTTCATTGGCTTTGTTATTATTTTTCCCACCCTTACGATTATTACCTCGTCCTTTCCTTCTATTCCCTCCTGGTTGCTAGTTACCATTTGGGTTAGCCAATGACTATACATAATGCACATCCGCCGACTGAGTGGGAGTGGAGGATGAAGCCGAAGCTTGTCCTGCTACAGGCTGACTTAGAGACAAATATTTCCATTGGTTCGTCACCAAATCTGTAGACTTAGAATTTGCGGTTATGATGCTATCGACATGAGGCCCAGGATTTTGTCTAGGGTCATAGTTTGACTGCGTCCCGTCAGGAATAATTTCATACAACATCCCAAATTGAGCATATATGAGGTCCAATTGTTGAGATTTGAAAATAGCTTCTTCCTCAAATGTTACTCCAGATGTAGAGACATCCTTAGAAATATAGGCAATAAGGACTTAAGGAACCACTCCAACGAAACTATGGAGTAATGTAGGCTTTGATCAACCTTTTCCGTCTACGCCACTCTTGGATATGGTCCAATATAAGCGTGGCTTTATCTTGGTGAAGGGCCGACAAAATTTATATGCCGACATCGTAACAAACCGACAACTGGAAGTGGTTGAGAAAGAACAAAACCATCTAATTAAAGTTTCTATATGTTCCCCCTAATATCTCAATGTAACACTTCGTGGTGACCCCAATGGGGTGCCTTTAAAATCCTCAAATGAATAGAATCATCATTAAGGGAGTTAGACGAGCACCAAAGATGAAAACTGGTGACATGATTACACAGATCCTCGCCAATCTTGCCTTCAAATTTTGGAATGTCTGAAGGAATCTTGGTGGGGACAGGGGGCCATAACGGACCGTGACACACATGGTCATTCATTAATTTTGACAGATCTGGAAGATTAAGCGTGGATAGAAAATGTAGTCGGGGTTGTGGCATCTGAGCCCATGCTCTAGGGAATGATTGGGACAGAGGGATTGCAGGCCATGTTCTGGTATATTCCATGTCCCTTTCTGGTAGGATAATATCCTCCTCCAAATTGATTCATAAAAGGTTGTATGGGAACCATACCTGCATAAACAACATAATGATGGTTATATACATTGCCCCCAACCGAAGGGGCTCTGGGTTGGGGGTTTCCCATAGTGTGAAACTAATTCCCTCTAGATGGAACTCTGGAGAACAGAGGGGAATTCGCCATAATAAATGCGTTTGTCAGAATCAACATGGAGGGAGAGGGGATAAAGGATGGAATATAGGAAGTAGCTTTTCCACCCGGTTGAGCACTCCATCCATGAGCATTGAGATTAGGATTAAGCCCAAAAGAAAATGGAGGCCAACCTCCAACTATAGGATTCATCTTGGGAATATGGCCTTCATCAAACGAGATAGGAGCATATGGAGGAGCCATGCCCCCAGGTCCAAAAATAGGATACACATTAGCCTCTGGAATGGAGGATGAGAGTTGCGACGTCATGTTGGGTATGTAAGAAAAACAGGACCGTGGAGCAATAAAATAAAACAAATGCAAAAATAAAACACAGAAGACACACAATACAAGAGAGACACAGATTTATGTGGTTCACCCAGTGTGGGCTACGTCCACTAGAGAAATTGTCAGGTCCTTCCTTTATTATTATCCAACAAATGAAGGGATACAACCTACAGCAAAACCCGCTGTAACTTCCTCTTCTTTCTCTCACAGTCTCCTCTCTCAGAATACAATATTCACCACCATCTATAGCTGTAATACATTTCCCTCATAAAAGAGGGTTGCCTTCTATGGAAAAAAACCCTAACATAATCTCTACTGTTAGATCTGCGACCTTATAATGAACGGTTTAGATTTACAATGAAATTACAATATACTTTTACAAGGCAATTTTTTCTTTGGGGGCTTCATCCCCGAACCCCCGCTGGGGGCCTGCTTTCCCCCAGACCCCCTAGCCGGGGGGATGGACCCCCCGAACCCCGTAGAGGGGGTACCCCCCCTCTGCACTCCCCCGCGTGGAAGAGTGTACATACTTTTGGGGTGTAAATACTTCATGGGGTATAAACACGGCTGAAAGCAAGGACCTCTGAATCAGAAAGATAATCAGGCTCCACAACCAACAATCTCCCACTTGGAGACTGATCTCAACAACTCCA
>ML800760.1:142236-153853 GCA_009831015.1 Picea engelmannii
TATATATATATATATATATGGGTCCTTAGGCCTTCATATTCCCTTAGATCAGTCATGTGGTATGAAACCTAACATCAATGTGACTATGAGGTCCCACTTATGAAATTTGACTTTTGGTACAAATGATTCCCCATGCATGATCTAGATTTATTGTCCATATCAACTGTAGAGCATGAAGTTGCACACCTTTAACATCACATTTTCCCTCCTTAATTTAAAACCACTAGCACTCATGGTGCATCCTCATCGATTGCATTGGATGGAATGTGGTTTCCAAAACCACCTTATGTTCCTTTGCAAATGGATTTCCACCATTGTTGATACTACCTTTTCACTTATTACGTTGTGGTTCCCACTTGCACATGCAATGAGAATTCATCAATTATATAGGTTGAACTCACAAGTCTTTAATATGCACACCCTCATCCACAATCCTAAACCACTTGGATGTGTGGCACTTCCACAACAATCGCAAAGACCCACTTTGTTGAACTTATGTTATTACCCAAAGTGGGTATTTTTATTGATTTCATATTTCACCCAATTTTACACAAAGCCCAAACTCTCAGCAGGCCAATCTCTTTCTAGTCTCCAGGCTCACTTATTACAATTTCTCTCTTAGAGGTCAGTTTATTGTGTTGTGTTCAAGTCATGTTGTTGTTGAAATATTGTGTAACTGTAAAGAATATTCTTATGCCCTTTTGTGGATTGATCATGTCGGGCATTGTAATTGACCAAATCCCCTTTTACGGATTGGCCAAACCCTAATTGTAATATGCAAATTAAGAAGTCGACCCCCAGGCAAATTAAAGTGGTTCTAACCACCCAGAAAGACAAGTTGGCCCTACCAAAGAAGAGACACCTCCTTTCAATGCTTGCTAGTTTGTATAAATAAAGGAAGCCAACCACTCATTTGTTCACTCACTTAGCTCACTCATCTAGTGTGCAAGTATTGAAGGAAGCTGCAGTTACCAGTTGCCAAAAGAAGGAAGAGAGAGAGAGGTGCATTGCTTGGGAGAGGATATTCTCTAGTCTTTGATTATTTTCTGGTCTAGCATCATGGTAGTTTTTCTCTCGTAGAGAGAGAGTTATTCTGGTACTGTACTTGGTTATTGAATCTATATTAAAGAAGTTTTGCTTGGTTTTCTTCCCCTTGAGGGTTTCCCAGGATAAACGCTGTGTATCTTGTGATTGTGTTTCTCTTAGTGATCCTATCTATGCTATGGTTATCTAGTAAATTGAAAAGAAACCTAATAATAACTTAAAATTTAACATGGTATTAGAGCTAAGCTGAAGAGAGCATCTTTCACAGAAAAAAAAGAAAAACGTCATTGTTGCCGTACAAAAAAATAGGGCTTTTATTAAAGAGGAATTTCAGCCCAAAGATCATCTAGAAAAGTGTGCCCTAGCCTAAGGAACTCATTGGCACCTTCAGCGCACCTTTTCAGTGGATAAAACTCCCGAAAAGTGAAACCCTAGTTTTCACTAGTACCAGAAGTACCAAAAAACTAGAAGTACTAGGAAACTAGAAGTACTAGAAAACCAGAAGTACCCAAAAACCAGAAGCACCAGTCTAAAAATCCATTTGTCAAGTTTAAAGGAGCAAAAATTAGAATTTTCAGAAACTGACTATACTAGCATACTCGCCTTAGTCCAACACATCTTTTGGTGAGTTTAGTTTTCAGATCCAAGAAATTTGATTTTTCTATTATTTCTATAGCCCTGAGGGCTAGGGTTTCTACTACAAGAAAGAGTGGCTACCAGTATGAGGGTAGAAGACAGACTGGAAGGATCTGGAAACTTCATATCTTGGAAGCATAGGTTGCAGATGATTCTAGATGAGAATGATCTCCTAGAACATGTTATAGTGGGTGTACCAGAACCAGAGGAAGAAGAGCAAAAGACCAAGCACAAGAAGAATGAAAAGAAAGCAAAGAGAGTCGTGTCAGATTCAGTGAAGGATCACTTGATCCCTCATATATCCGAACTATAGACAACAAGGAAAATGTATGAAGCACTCAACAGGTTATATGAAAGCAAAGACATTAGCCAAAATCTTTCCTTAAGAAATCAACTTCGTAATATGAAGATGGAAAACTCAGAATCTGTCTCATGTTATCTTATGAGATTTTATTAGATTAGAGATCAACTTGCAGCTATTAAAGATGTCATTAGTGACAAAGAGCTTGTAACCACAACCTAAATTGTTTTCCAACATTTTGGATTCCTTTTGTACAAGGAGTGTGTGGAAGAAGCAAGTTACCCAAGTTTGATAAGTTATGGGCAGATTGCACACACGAAGAATCTAGACATGCAGATCAACATAAGAGATTAATTGTTGATGAAGAGAAAGCTCTTACAATTCAAAAGAACAAAAGAAGTTCCTCCAGGATGAACAATAAAGAAGCTAACTTCGTAAGAGTTCCAGATAAGAAGAAAGATGTTTCAAATATCAGATGCTACAACTGTCAAAAGTTGGGACACTTTTCCTATGACTGTCCTCAAGGAAAAGGGAAAATAAAGCATCAAGCACATGTGATAGAGGAAAACGAATCTCCTCCCTCAAAGAAAGATTTAGAATAAATTGAGAAATATGTACTTTAGGTTGAAGATAGTTGATCTGAAGAAAGATAGCAAATGGTGGAGTCCATGGAGCCTCCCCACACAAAAACAAAAGATAAGTATTCATGTTTATTTTTAGTATCTTGTTTACTTTAATACTTTATCATTACAAGTTAGATTTTTGTGAGAATGTTAATTAACCTCGTTTTATTTCAATGTCTATGCAGACTTATTAAAGAAGAGGATAAAGAAAGAGATAAAATATTTATTTCAGAAGTTAGGCAACATGAGAAGGACTTATGATATGGTGACAGTCAGTAAAGACCAGACAATATCCAATATTTATATAGGAGCAGGAGGCTCCTAAATATGCAGAACATAAATGTTCAAGATGAAGAGAAAGATGGATACTCAGATATAGTTGATGAGATGCAGGTAAATACAAGTTGCTCCAGTACCGTTCTTATAGATGCAGAGGGAGCAGGTTGATCTAGTATGAAGTCAGAAATAAAGAAATGTTCGAACTCAAGAAGGCACCCATGATATTACACAAGAGAACTTCAAGGATGATGATTATCAGATGTTACACAGTTAAAGAAGCTCTTAGTTTGGTGCAAGAGGGAGCTATCTCTCCAAGTTCGAAATGGAGGATCGTGATTTGGTGTAGTTAGGAAAGCAGTGGTCCATGGAACAGTTTACTCAATGGATGAGTAATGAGATATTTTGATCAAGATGAAAGTTATCCAGTAGATGGATGGTGCCTAACAGATGGGTAGCATGATATTATACCATGGAAATATTTTGGACCACAAGAGATTTTTTTAGATCCCATAGCTAGACCTTCGTAGAGAATAAAGAGACCTTCATAGAGAAGGAATGAGCAATCCCACAGGTAGACCTTCATAGAGAAGGAAAAGAGAAGATACCTTCATAGAGAAGGAATATACCTTCATAGAGAAGGGGAATGAGAACTTTTCCAAGGTTGGCCTTTGTCCAATTGTTGAGTTTTGGATACTCTAGGGACATGCTAGAATACCCTCGTAGAGAGGAGCGTGGATTTTTCTCCAAGGGGCAGCGAGAAGATACTCTCCTATGGCCAAGGATTGAGTAGCCTGGAACACAAACCTTGACCATGTGGAATGGTTAGTTGGCTCTTGAGGTTTGTGTCGTGATCCTGCGTGGATCATGGAAAGGGAGTCTAGTCTTGCCCATGCTAGAATCTTAGTTTCTCTAGTTCATGTGGGATGAATAGGAGTGAAGCTATGGTAGTAGTCCTCCCCAGTGGATGGGTGAGATAGATGACTACAAGAGAAGGGGGAACATAAAAGGAATGACACAACTCATAGAATATCTTCTATGTGAAGATAAGACATCTTCTGTGTGAAGATAAGATATCTTCTATGTGAAGATAAGAAAGAGTATCTTCTGCGTGAAGATGAAAGAAAGAAAGAGTATCTTTTGCGCGAAGATAAAGAGAAAAAAACTTCGTTAATATGGATTCATGAAGATCTAGTGAGTGGTCGTGATCCAGATGACCATGTGGATTATATTGATGCCCGTTGTTGTCCAGTTGATGATGATTATCTAGTTGATGATATGGTTTATTTGATGATGACATCCAATGACCTGTCAAAAGATAAAGAATATCCTTCTTGTTAAGAGGGAGTGTTGAAATATTGTGTAACTGCAAAGAATATTCTTATCCCCTTTTGTGGATTGATCATGTCGGGAATTGTAATTGACCAAATCCCCTTTTGTGGATTGGTCAAACCCTAATTGTAATATGAAAATTAAGAAGTCGGCCCCCAGGAAAATTAAAGTGGTTCTAACCGCTAAGAAAGACAAGTCGACCCTGCCAGTGAAGAGACACCTCCTTTCAACGCTTGCCAGTTTGTATAAATAAAGGAATCCAACCACCCATTTGTTCACTCACTCAGCTCACTCATCTAGTGCGCAAGTATTGAAGAAATCTGGAGTCACCAGTTGTCGGAAGAAGGAAGAGAGAGAGGCGCATTGCTTGGGAGAGGATATTCTCTAGTCTTTGATTATTTTTTGGTCTAGCATCATGGTAGTTTGTCTCTCGTAGAGAGAGAGTTATTCTGGTACTATACTTGGTTATTGAATCTATATTAAAGAAGTTTTGTTGGGTTTTCTTCCCCTTGAGGGTTTCCTAGGATAAATGTTGTGTATCTTGTGATTGTGTTTCTCTCAGTGATCCTATGTATGCTATGGTTATCTAGTAAATTGAAAAGAAACCTAATAATAGCTTAAACTTTAACAGTTGTTCCTTCCTCGCATGCTTGGTTAACAATTATATGGTATAATATTGGTGATGGGGCGATCCTTTTGGGTGATTTCCTTGTAATTATTGACTTTATATGGGAACAAGAGGTCATAGGTTGTGGTGGGTGTCATAGTCTCAATTTATTGTCTTCTGTTGGCTCACCCCCTTCAAGTTATGAATGTTATTCTCTTTTCCACTCTAGGGTCTTTGACTTTGTCATTTTCCTCTCCGGAGAGTCTCAATTTTTTATTTTTAATACTAATGAGATTGCCACTTCTCTAAATTGTCCTTCTACATTTTGGATTTTGGGAATCGAGACTAGTTCTTTCATTTTTTTAGGCCCTCTATTTTTTAAAATCTTCGTGAAAGGTGGTAGCTCCTAATAAACAAACCAATCCTTCTCTTGGGTACTTTTTCTCTTCTAATTGGAGTGTGAACTCTGTGTAATTCAATCTTCTTCGTGGGGGTTTTTATCTTAGATATGTGGAATTTCTAGCACAATTTGGTCTATCCTTTTTCCGACAGTGGGGTTTCTCATTGTAAGGCTCGGTTTGGTTGTTTCTTTGGAACTTCTCTTATTTACACATGGGGTTAACAATAGAAGTGGGAACGTGGGAATTTGGTGGTCTGACTCTATCATTCGTCCCTCTACTAAATTCTCCCATAACAACATTTGTTCAAGAGGTGTGTGGCATGGTTACATTGGCAACATGGGTTTTCTATCTAGTCTTGATATGGAGCCTTCCTAGAGAGAGCCTAAACAAATTCTTCGTCGTCATGAGGAAATTTCATAGGAAAATCACTCTTCCCTTCAACAATTAAAAATTAAGGTTGAAAATTTGGAATAGTCCTTCACTCAAAGAATTGAGAGACTTGAAACATAATGACAATTTTTGAGGAGTTTGTTTTTTCCCCATCCTTTACAGTCTTTATCCATCAATCAAGTTTCAACAACATCTCGCTATGGAAATTCAGAGTATGGGTAAGGTGATATTGAAGTTGCACCCATGGAGGTAGAGGAATATTATCCACAATAAAGTGGAGTGCATGGGGTTCATGATAATGCCTCATATGTTAGTTGATGTATTACAAAATTAAATTTTTGCTCAGGCAATTCGTTAAGGAATATTGTAGTCAAATCATGTGGATGTTCCCTAGAATTAGATATATATTATATAGGCTAATATGAGAGCTAGTCCTCTTGGATCTTTGAAATTTTTTTGTATCAAACCTTTTGGATTTTGATTTTTTCTATGTGTAGTTGATTATCAATAATACAAATGTTTAGTTTCTTAAAATAATATTCATCCACAAAATTTCTATGCTTCACCAATCTGCTTTGTCAACAAACCATTTGAGCATTTTGAGACCATATTCTCAATTACAACATTTACATAGTTCTTCCCCACAAACATTTTATCAAACAATTAGCCAACAAACTATACTTTTATTCCCAATTTTCCATGGAACAAAACTCTGCCATCCATGAATTGCACTAATTTTTCCTCCATAACTAGTCCGCATACCTCCATAGCACTAATTTCAATTTTCCCCATATTTTCTCAATAAATAATTATGTCAAACACTTCCCATCTAAACTATAATTATTCTTGTACAATAACTATGACTACAATCTCTAGCCCACACAACCTAATGTTGTCACTAGTAGCTCTGATACCAGTCTATAACATACCCAATACCCTTTGTACAATTGTTGAGGCTATGAGATACTCAAAATCAACTCCCACCAATCCGATTTCCTTACTATAGCATTCATTGGTGAAAACAATGCTAACACATGCATAAACTTTAGATTCTAGGCCTAAGAATGTATGCAAACTACAATCCCATTCATATTAAATACACAGACTAAGTTACATAAGTTCAAAACTAAACAAACTAAAAAATAATAAAACCATAATAGGAAAACAAATAATCTTTGCATATTCATAAACAACTAAGGAAATACTTATATTTCTAAGAGTCATTCACCAACTAGCTGCAAATGAAGAAAATTCCACCCAACCATAGTCTCTCTGTCACACCTTATATCTTTGCAATAAGGGACACCCTTGACTTGAGGCTATGAGTCCACAAGGGTGAATTCCTATGTCTTGTCTCTGGTTTCTCTTGCATACCCCAATTCCTAGATTGTTCAAGACAATTTCCCACTACATTATTCCTAAATTAACTATCCCATCTCCCCCCTCATCCTACAAAACACTAGGAATGGGATTCCCTTCATTGCTAGACAGACTAGCCATGGAATCTCTACTACTGGGAATAAGGGAGGCTTCAATTATATATAATTTCCTCTTTTTGTTAGGATATTTAGACACTTAGGAGTTAGTTAACATCAACTTGGTCTGATGCGTCTTTAGGTAAAATTGGGTTTCTTTAGTATGCATTTGTGGTTATGTAATACAATGGTCACAATATGTTCTAGACATAAAGTGACCCAATGGTTCATATTCTCCTCGATACTAATGACTATATTAATATGTGGCTTAACACCTGATTGTTGCATGATCTTTGTTTCTAAAATTCGATTGTGAGAAGCTATTTTTTATAAATTTTTCTTTTGCATTAATATATTTTCTCAAGTGGCTACGTTGGTTGGGGCCATGGATCTTTTCCCTCTTTGAGGGTTTTAACCATGTAATACACTGGTGTATTGATGTTTGATTTGGTTGTGTGAGTGGTTGATTAAGGTGTTTTTCATGTGTGAAAATACCATGTTTTTTCAAACATGGTATCAGATCCCATATGATACCCGCTCCCATTGTTTATCATGATCCTCAATCTGTGTTGTCTTATGCATCAAAATATTTTCCGGTTCTATTATTTCTATGCATTTCTAGCTTGAGTGGGTTGTTCCATTACATTTGGAGTTTTGTTTTTAGTTGTAAACACTTTTCATTTCACTCTAAAAAGTTTCTATTTGCCTAAGATACAACTTGTTTTGTTAGATCCAGTGGTATAAAGTTTCATTATTCCTTTAAAAAAAAATTATTATGTTAATATTTCGGTTTTTCTTCTTTATTCTCATGTCGGTACCCTTTTTGGTTTGTGTATGCTCTTTGCTATGCACTTTTTGCAATCTCAACAAATAAAAAATAGGGTGGAACATGTTTTCTTTTATGGGTATGCTCTTTGCTCTGCACTTTATGTGATCTTAGCAAATTAGAAACATAGAGAAGATTTTCATTTTATGAGTAGGCTAATTGAGATCTAACCCCATTGTTGTAAAGTTTCAAATTTTTTTTCTTTGAAATTTTTCTTGTGTTCGTTTGTGGTTGTATTGAATTTTTTTGCAAGAAAAAACAATGATTTTTTGGGTAGGCACACACTTCGAGGCAAATAGTGGAAACAAAAAAAACTCCTCCTTTATAAAATTTGCGATATATTTTGCATTAACTCGTCTAATTGAAAGTTATTTTATTTAAAAAGAGATGTTGAGCTCAAATCTTTCTTTTTATTAAGTTACTTTTTGAAAAAAAAATTCATGCAACCTTAAGTTATCACATAACTTAATTCTAAAATGCATTTCACTTAAAATATAAAAGTGACTTACTATAAAGTAACTTTATTATTCCTTTTTAAGTTACTTTTGCATCTAACTTTAATTTATAAAATAACATCATGTAAACGTGATTCTCACTTATTTTATAAAAGTGGGTCACTTCACAGGTAACTTATTTGTAAAAGTGAGCTTATAGGTAAAATTAGAGAAGGAATACAAATATTTTTTGCTTAGAAATATCATTGTGCATTCATCACCACGTGAGCGAACCTCTACCTTCCACGTGGCACTTTGGTTACATTTTATGTCTTTCTTCAAAAGGGCATAACTTTGACATTTGAAGTTTGTTTTTAATGTTGTTTTCTTTAAAACCACCTATTTGTTTGAGAGTTTTCCATCAAAATAGTCAAATTCTACTTTTAAGGCCACATTACCTACATATTTTAATATGGCTAGTCCAAATGGTTTTTTTCCTACCAACACCAACTACTTCTCACAGAAATCATGTATGGAGGATGTGCTACAAAGTAAAGGACTGTACCATATTAGCTTGGGAAAAGAAAAAGAGCCCACTAATGTTGTAAATAAATCCAAATGGGATATTAAAAATGATGAAGCACATGGGTTAATTAGGATTTCCATATCTATTTATTTATAGTTTCACCTTCAAAGATTTGATGACTCAGATGACACTTGGAAAAAGATGGAAGCCATATTTGGTAAACACAATGAGATTCGAGTCCACCATCCTTAAAAACAATTAATTTCTTTAAATCCCAATGATTTCTCTTACATTTAATATTATCAGCTTGGCAGTGCATATTCTATTTTTGTATGTACTTTTTACTCCACTAGACATGCTCTGGGGGATTCTTACACACCACCCTCTCTTGAATCTTTTTGAGATTATTTGATTAGTGAGAAAGACAAGCTCTTGCATCTTAGAGAGATAAGCAGTGCATGAACATCTAACAAAGCCTTAGTGGCCCAATAGAAGGATAAATCCAAGCATCAAAGAAGCAACATTCTCGCTACAACAAGAAAAACAAGGGTCCCAAATCCTCTCAGCCAACTTCTACTCCCAATGGTAACAAAGGACCAAAATAAAAAAAATTAAGAAGGCTAACATACTTTGCAATTTTTTTGGGAAAGATGGTCATATAGAGACTAAATATATTTATTTAAAAGGTGGAGGTGTTAGAAGAAGCAATGAAGAAGAAGACCATTAATCTTGATTTTTCTTTTTCTTCTCATGGACATGCACCTTATGCTTCTGGTTTTTCTTTCAATGCAACATCTACTTCTTGTTCTTATGAGTGATTTATTGATTATGAAGCATCTTATCATATGGCTAAGGATATAACCATTTTTTATACTCTTAATGAATGTAACACAAAACAAATATTTGTTGGTGATGATAGATCTTTTAATTTTGTAGGATCTAGAATAGTTCAATTAGATGATGGTCATTTTAATGATGTATTATGTGTTCAAAGTCTCTCTTACAATCTTCTATTAGTATATTAAATCACTCATACAGGTGAAGGTAAAACCATAGAGTTTTCACCTCATCAAGTTGTAATCAAGGATTTTAAATATCCTAATCATGTCCTAACAACTGGAATTATTGATGATATTACCAAGTTGTACAAATTTGACAACTTTGGGTTATCATGTTTTCCATCAATTTTGATTGTTCATAGAGATGACTTGAGAAAAATTTGGAATGAGTGATTTGGTCATCTAAATTTCCACTCATTACAACAACTATCTAATCAAAATATGGTGGCCGGTCTTCCTCTTGTTTCTTGTAGAGATGGTGTTTGTTTTAGTTGTGTTCTTCAAAAATATCATTTGGACAATTTTGGAAAACATGCCTCTTGGCACACCTCGCCCTCCTTGCAACTTGTTCATAGTGATTTGTGTGGTCTCCTTCCTTCTTCTTTATTTGGGTGCAAGTACTTCTTAAATTTCATTTATGACTTCTCTAGACGCACTTAGGGTTTAGTTCTTAAAACTTAAGAGTGGAATTTTTGGCATGTTTGTGGCCTACAAGGTCCTTATAGAAAAACAATATATACGTCAACTACAAAGGATAAGAAAAAATAATGGAGGTGAATATGTTAACAATAAATTTACAACTTATTTCACTACATAACACATAACACAGATGCAACATAATGTTTCATATACACCACATCACAATGCTGTTTCTAAGAGAAAGAATCAAACCTTAAAGGAAATGGAAAATTGTATGATCCAGTCTAAGGGATTAAGTCTTCAATTTTGGGTGGAAGCTATGAGTTTTTCCAATTACATAGTAAATCACACCCCACAAAGGATTTAAAAAATGTAAAACTGGAAGAAGCATGGACTAAAATTAATCCAATAAGCCATTTCCATGTGTATGGTAGTAACCCATGGACGCATTACAAACTAAAAGTGAGAAGTGCATTTTTTTTTGTATTCTCAAGATGTAAAAGGTTATAGACTTATTCAACCTCATTCCAATGAAATTATTATTAGGAAAGATATTAAGTTTGATGAAAATATCTTGGACTACGAGTCTAATTCAATGTTTATGCCATCTTCACTTAGAAATAATGGAGAATTAATTGCGAAAATTAGTTGAGGTTGGTTTTCAAACCGTTCTTCATCTCCTATATAATGTACTCTTCATTGATTAATAAAGAACAGGATCGCTGGCTTTGTTTAGGCAACCTCCAGGCGTAGACTGCCTCACCTATGAGACACTGATCTCCTTCCCATTTTCTAAGTTGGTATCAAAGCACCTGCCTCACCTATGAGTCACTGATCTCCTTCCCATTTTCTAAGTTGGTATCAGAGCACGGAGGTTCGCTGTTGGAAGTTCGCTGCTGTGTGGATATGGAGATTGCCAGTTCGGTGCTCTTCTTCCAATTCGTTGCATTTTGGTATTAGATCGCTCCCAGATCGTCGAGGCAGAAGAGATCGATGCTCTCTTCTCTGCTGGGCGCATTTTCCCCTTGACTAGGCCGTTCTTTTCTAAGTGAGGGTCGCTACACTTATTGGGGGGCCGTATCTCATGTGTTGGGTTGTGTCCTTCCCTTGGAGCCGAGTATATTGATGTGGAGGGTGATTTTTCTCTTGGAAATTCCTGTTGCTTGCTGTCACTGCATTTTTAATTGAGGGCATAATTGTTTGAGTGGAGTAAGAGCATACCAAAGGAGCTGGGAATCCTTCATTACCAGGGACGAGTTTATCCTTTC
>ML800760.1:154971-189648 GCA_009831015.1 Picea engelmannii
ACGTGGTGTGGCACATTTAAAGGCACCTGTAACTTGGGATACACAGCGTGAGGGGGAGACATATCGAGAGAAGGGGAAGCACAATATTTGCAGGGAAAGCCTTTAATGGGAAAGTGATCTGCAAGATACACACTGTGTATCTCCTGCCTCGAGCACTTAAATAATCATGTTTGGATGATATTGCTTTGCTTATCGGAGGTGAATAATCTCTTTAACACTTGTTGGGATTTGAACTCCGATTTCCACTTGGCTTGTTTGCTTAAAGGGGTTTTGAGAAAATGGCCACGGTGTTGATGCATTTGAGAAATCACCCTATGGAACAGTGGAAGGTTACGGAATTGAAAGATGAACTCAAGAGGCGAAACATAAAAACTAAAGGTGTGAAAGATGATTTGGTTAAAAGGATCGAACAATCCATCCACAATGACGATGAAAATGTCAAAACCTCAATGATGGAGTTGCGAAAGGAGCAGCCATGGGGAAATCAACGAAGAATTTGATGAAATATATGATGAAATATATGAAATAGTGATGTCAAATTTGTCATTTTTTTCAGGGAGAAATTATGAACCTTGGGCAACTGAAATGAAAAAATTACCATGACTAGTAGATTTATTGCATTATGATCATGAAGGTCGTGTCAATTTCTATGATAAGAGAAGAGGTGAAATAACATTACAACTTATTATGACAACATTGGATGAAAACATCTTGTCTATTATTTTGAGTGAATTTGGTGAGGTAAGTAGTGCAAAAATATTTTGGAATATTCTTGAAATAAAGTATAGTATGAAGTGGAGTGAGAATGTTGAAGTGGATGAAGGTATTGTTGTTGAAAATGGTGATTGTGTTGACAGTCTCAATTGGAACAGAGAATAAAATAGATGAATTGTTAAGTGGAAAAGTAACCCTACTTAGATGAATTGTTAAGTGGAAAAGTAACCCTACTTCCAGAACAAGTGGATGAAACTACAATCAGGAAGATTGTAGCGAAAGAAGTAACAAAAGACAAGGATGAGTCAACACTTGATGACAATGGCGTTAATGTAGCAACAATAAAAGTAGAAGCTCTTGAACAAAAAAAGCACTCAAATGAAGTGTCAACAAAGTTTGAAGAAGAATTATTGTTTCTTGAAGAACGACTTGAAACACCATGTTTTGATGGAACCTGTACAAAAGTTGCAATAGCAGTGGATGATAGAAATGAAGAATCAATAAATGATGAAGACGACATAGAATGGGAAGCAACAATGGATACATATTAAGAATTTCATGGCATTCAATGCATGAGAAACATATTATTGATGAGTTATTGTTTGGTGAGAAGAAAATTTCATTTGCATACACAAACCAAGTGAAAGACAATCTGAAATTTTTGAAGAATTTATAGATATTGAAGAAAAATCTGGGACAATAAAGATGTAACCAAGTTTCAGAATGAAGGAGAACAAAATGAATATTAAAGTGGAAAATAAAACAAGTCATGAAGTCTTCAAGATCTGGAAAAGGAAATGTAAGAAGATCCATCTTCATCACTATTTGACAACAAGAAAGGTCAAGATGAAATTGTTAGAGTCAAGTTGTAAGCCTTGCTGAGACTTAGACCAGTGGGCATGTTACTTATGTTAGGCATTTGTATTGTAGACAATCCATTTCTCCATTAAAGGGGAGACTTAGAAATAATGAAGAATTAGTTGCGGAAATTAGTTGAGGTTGGTCAAACCGTTTCAAACTGTTTCCAACCGTTCTTCATCTCCTATATAATGTACTCTTCATTTATTAATAAATTACACGATGGTTGGATTTTCTTAGGCAGCCTCCAGGCATAGCCTGCCTCACCTGTGAGGCACTGATCTCCTTCCCATTTTCCAAGTTCTTTGATATACAATCCATCTTTGATGTTTGTGACATCTTCTCTTTTGAAGTTTTATATTAGTAATCTTGTTCGATTTTCTTCTTTTGATGATGACACCAATGATGAAAATCAACCTTTACCTGCTCACCTTCCTCTAGTTGGGTCCATTGAACATGAAGTTGCACTAGCACCAACACTGCCAAGATGTGTTTGTAGAACACAAGAAGAGGATGTTTATCTTGTTGATGATCCTATAGATCAACGTCGTACATATTCACAATTTCAATGAGCCTTTGCTCTTTTGGCTCAAGTTTCAGAGACTCATGATCTAGAATCTTCTGGCCATCCAAATTGGGACATAACAATGAATGAAGAATATCGTTCCTTAGTGGTGAATAATACTTGGGATCTTGTACCTCTTCTGAAAGGAAGACAACTTGTTATATGTAAATGGGTGTATAGAACTAAGTACACATAAGATGGAAGAGTTGAAAGACATAAGACTCAGTTAGTTTCCAAATGATTTTCTCAAGTTAAAGTAATTGACTATAATGAAACATTTTCCATTGTAACCAAAATGAACTCTATCTTCCTTGTTCGATCCCTTTCTACCTCACATAAATGGGAGAACCATTAGATGGGTATTAAATACACCTTGCATGGGGATTTGCAAGAAGAAATTTACATGGAACAACCTCCTAGCTATGTTCAAAATGACTCCATCCTTTTTTTTCCACCTTAAGAAATCTCTCTATGGTATTGACCAAGCTCCTTGAGCTTGGTATGCTAAAATGGATATATTTCTTATTTACACCGGCTTTTCTCGATGTCATTCTAAACCCAATGTCTATACCAAGAAAGTAGGAAACCATATCATAATAATTGTTCTTTATCTTGATGACCTTATTCTCCATATCATAATAATTGTTCTTTATCTTGATGACCTTATTCTCAATGGTAGTGAGCCCAAACTTTTAAAACGTGTGAAATTCAGCCTTAAGAATAAATTCAAAAAGTTAGACTTAAGTTATTTGAATTATTTCATTGGCCTCCAACTATTGAAAACCAAGTAAGGAATTTTTATTTCCTAGTATAAGTATGCATGCGGCCTTCTTCACCACTTTCACATGGAATATTGTGAACCAACCCCTTCTCCCTTATACTCTCGAGTCAAACATGCTTCCACCGATACTTTGTACCATCAATTAGTTGTTATCCTATTATATTCAAGACCTATATCCATATTGATATTTCCTTTGTTGTTGGTCTTATTTCCCAAAATATACAAACACCTGATGAGATCCATTGAAAAGTAATAAAAAATGATATTTCGGTATATACAGGGTATAGTTCAACTTGGTATACATTACAATTTAGGGGGGACTCCTTTGTTGGTTGGTTTCACTAATTTCAATTGGGTTGGTGACCTTGATGATAAAAAATATACTACATGTGTTATATTTTAAGTCTTGGTCTTGGACCTGTCACTTGGGATTGTAGGAAGAAACATCATCTTTCTCTTTCATTAGAAAAAACAAAGTACTGAGCAACCATTAATGCAAGTCAAGAAGCCTCGTGGCTTCGATAGATCTATTCAGAGTTTAGATTCTAGAAGCATCATCTGACCACCCTCTAGTGTGACAATCAAAGTGTCATCAAGTTTGAAAATATCCAATTCAATATCAATGCAAAACCCACATTCAACTAAACATGCACTTCATAAAAAATCTCAATCACAATCACATTCTTGAAGTGATATTTGTCCCTATAGATGATCAAGTTGTAGACATTTTCAAAATGTATCCCACTAAATAATTTTTTTTTCTGAACTTTAATCTATGTTAGGAATTTAGGAAGTTGTCATTAAGGGGAGATAGGCTCTAATGCCCCATTCCTTCACCTATTGTGTCACCTTTGTAAATCCTTCAATCCTATCCCAAGTTGTTCTTAAGCGGGGATGTTAGGATATTTAGACACTTAAGAGTTAGTTAACATCAACTTGGTCTAATTTGTCTTTAGGTAAAATTGTGTTTCTTTAGTATGCATTATTAATTATGTAATATGATGGTCATGACATGTTCTAGACAATTCATATCCTTCTCGATACTAATATCTATATTTATATGTGGCTTGGCACCCGATTGGTCCATAATCTCTATTTAAAGAGCATGGAGGGTCATTCACTGAAGATTGATTGTGAGAAACTCTTATGTACATTTTTTTCTTTTGCATTAATATATTGAATCAAGTGGTCATGTTGGATGGGGTCGTGGATTGTTTCCCTCTTTGAGGATTTTAACCACACAATACACTAGTGTATTGATCTTTGATTTGGTTGTATGATTTTTTTCTTAAGGTGTTTGTCCTGTGTGGAAATACATTGTTTTGTTGAACACTTTTATCTCAACAACACCCATAAACTCAATCATATTTTTCCTTACAATTTCATGGTAGCAATTTCTCATAATTTGATTATAGGAATACTATGATAGTCTAAGCTACGAGAAGAGAGTTTTTCCAAGGACTAATGAATGTGATAAATGAACTTGTATGCCCAAATTCATATATTACATTTGCATGCAAAGAAGGTACCACATGCCGTCATTAGAAGCCCACATATCTCTCCATTGGGTAAATAGTCTCAAGGTAGTGAATGATTTAAAAATAATAAGAAAAGGTTCAATGACTTAGGATAAGTAATAAATAATATTCTTTTCCCTTAGTCCCCTAAGCCCCCTTTCTTTTCCCTCTGATGGACTCATAATCACCTTTCATTTTATTCTTCGTTTGTATCCTTTCTGCAATTATTTATATTATAT
Organism: Picea engelmannii; assembly: GCA_009831015.1. NCBI lineage: Eukaryota > Viridiplantae > Streptophyta > Pinopsida > Pinales > Pinaceae > Picea > Picea engelmannii. The sequence continues at coordinate 159,646 of ML800760.1, forward strand.
TTCAATGTACATAAGTACAAATCCACATGTCAATTGGGCTTAGCTTAGGTGGTTTGGAGGAATGATTGTTATCCTCCCCACCCAAGTTCAATTCTCGTACATTCTCAACTCTTAACAAGTATATTATTGTAATGGCTTCGAGCCTTGTTGTTGATCAGCCTTATGCCTTGAAAATTCTATGGTTTACCCTCGGTACCATCCTCAAAATGAGTGGAAGTACTCGAGGGTTTTCCCTGGGCTTTGTAACCTGGATTTTTTTTTACAAAGTCACTTGTTTTTTGCTCATATACATTTCATAATTACACCTATATTCATAACCTAAGGATCAAAATCGGGGTATTACAACATGCATTTTACCTTAATTAATCATAATATCACGATTTATAGAGTTAATTTTTTTTAAATAAAGTTTCCAACTATCTGCTAAGGACAGACCTTTCTTGGGAAAAAAAGATGCACAAACACATAAACAATGCATAAGTGTTCCTGTAAAATATAGTAAAACACCAAATTCCTCGTGCAAGGATTTCTTCACTTGGTGGTGCATTAAGATAGACTTGATGCATTGATTCTCCCATATTGTACAAGGCACACTGTATAAACCAAAAATGTTTTTGGAAAAAAAATGATAGAAATAAGGTTTGCAATAAAAATTCCAAATAGCATGCAAGCCCCAAAACATTGACCACATTGTTTACATTGAAATGAACATTGAGATCAATAAAAAATCTAAGCAATAGGATTGTGAAAGGGGGAAATAACCCTAAATAACTACAATGGAGAGAAGTAATAGCAAAACAAATGATTATTACAAGGAAATTGTGAAACATATGAGAAAAAAATTGATGAGAAGTAGAGAATGAAGTTACATACCTTAAATTTCTCTTCAACCGATTATATGTGTCCTACGCGATTGCTTATGATTTTTTCTCTGCAAAAATTCTCCCCTCCAATATTTTCTTTGGTAAAAATGTATTGCATAAGTCTCCCTTTTACTTTTGACACAACAATTGTAACATCCCACTATAATCCCTAGTTTGATTAATGTATATGGTAGATATGAATGTGGCTATGGCCAAGTGATGTAATATGATAAATTTATTTTCTGATTTTAATAAAAGTAATGTGGTGCTAGCTGCTGGGAATATGGATAGAGATGGGGGATGATTAATCCACAAGCTAGGGGAAATGCCTAGGGAGTGTCTAAGAGGGACCCAAGGGGGAAATGGTTTATAGGTATTAATCCAAACCCTTTTTTCTGAATTTATTATCATTTGGGGATAACTTATATTTATGTTTGAGTGTATGAGAGCTCAATCATTAAACTCATGTAAGAGGGTGGGTGTGAGAGTTGTTGATCAAAACATTTGATCACCTGAGTTTCCATCTTTTGGAAAAATATTTTTTTTTGATGTCAAAAGAAATAAATTTTGAACGATCATCATTTCATGGCATAGCCCTCAATCTTAACTTCATCACTCATTTTGCAGATTCAAAATCCAAGTCCGTATGCTCAATATATTCACATTTTTTTCCAACCACCCAACGAGCATTTTTTTTATGTGAAACAAAACTATTTTTTCTTGGAACCACACTTATGTGCTTGGAATTATTGGAACCATGATTATTGTCTTGGAACCACACTTATGTTCTTGGAATTCTTGGAACCATGCTCATTTTCTTGTAACCATGTTCATTTTCTTGGAACCTTATCATTTTCTTGGAACTACAATACTCTACACTTAGTCTTATTTTTATTTCTCGTTTACTCTCATTTCCATAATCTACACTTAGTATTACTCTTCCTCTCACGCCCCTTTCACTTCACTCACCCATAATTAGATTTTTTTTTTAGTTTATCATGGGTTCATATGCACCCTCATTATCCCTCCATTCTCATGACCTCCTCTACATCTGCTCTTCTCTCCTACGCCATCATTCATCTACGAGCTCAGATGCATCCTCCTTATCCCCCCATCCTTGCGACCTCCTCATTCGCTTCTCTCTCCTCAACCGACCTGCCATTACTCTCCCTCTCTTATCATCCTCCCGTTCCAAGACATATTTCAACCAATCAAATCAGACATGTGGTAGACATGACAACCAATGACACTAAGACACGTGGCAATGAAAAAAATCATGAAATGTGGCAGCCTATGGTATCCAATGACATTGTGACACAAGAAAACTGACTAAGTGTTGACTAGGCTATGACTTAGTGCTGACTGGGATATGACAAATATGCTTATTGGGCAAGTGGTCAATCAATTTTTTTTATTAAGTCATGATTTTCCTAAGGCTTGATCTCCATAGTCTCCTTTGTTCCACATTAAGGGTATATAATGTTTTACTATATAAACACTTAAAAATGTATTACCACAATGCATGTGGAATGGAGAATTTTAAATAGGCGGATTTAGATCAAAATCCAAGATTAATCCACAAGAGTGATGGATGACTGATGAGCAACGAACTTCTAGAGGTCATAACTTGAGATTTGGGCGACAGTTTTGGACAACCTATACCTCGTTGGAAAGAAAATTCAATGAGGAAGATGATGAAACAGGTTTAAAGAGGTGAAATTGGACATAATTCCCTCAAAAATTAAAATAATGATCATCTATATTTTCATGGTTTACTAATAAATTTTCTTGGAACCTCAACTTCCCGAGCTTATAACTTGAGATCCAGAAATCCAAATTGTGCTCAGAGGACTCGTTGGAATAAATAATGATGAATATTACTTTTATCATGGTTAACAAGGTTGCAAAATCAAGTATCATGCTCAAAAAATTAAAATACAGTCCATTTTTTAAAAGACAGTCAGTTTAAAAATTGGGAAATAAAAGTTTATTAAAATACTTTTATTAAAGAAGAAATGGGCCCCACTTCAAGGCACAAATTCCAATGAATTAAAATCATTAATGAGATTTCAATGAAGAATTAATTAAAGTGGTTATTTCAAGAAGAAAAGTGTTTGAAAAATTCTAGAAGTTGAGGTTTTTGGTGTAGTCTGAGAAATTTGAGGTTTGATTTTTAGCATTCACCCTTTGCATTTATTTTAGAATCATATAGATAATATTTCAACATTTCATCCAAAGAGGAATACCACCTCTATAAAAACGCAGGGGGATTCATATCCTAGAGAGGTTGTTGTTTGGATGTTGTTCAATCTAAACATAAACAATTTTTGGTAACCATACTAGGGAGCTATTTGATTTCAAGAAATATGATACTTTAGAGGATCATATATTATTGGAAAACTAGAAGTTGTCTGGTTGAAATTTTTAAAAACGATCTAGAGATCAATTCAAGATGAATTGAGTTCCTGAAAAACTTGTTCAAGGATCACTAAATGGCCTTGAACATATATTGTTGAAGTTTCAGTCACAAATCAGTTTGAAATTTTCCATAGAAATAAAGAACCATCCAAGATTCTGGAGGAGGATCTCCTTGGTGACTCCATCATTGAGACTCAAGATCTTGAAGAAATATTCCCTAGTAACTTTAGTAAAAATATTTTAGAGTTTCAAGAAGATCTATATGAAGAATCCTTCGAAGAATTTCTTTCATGCTATGAAGATACTTTGTCTTCTGCACCAAGCCCAACAAGAGTTGTTCAAGATACAATAAAGGGAGAAGGTATCCAAATAAAGAAACAGTTGCATATAAGTCCACTCAATTTGCAAGGAGAATTCCATCCATTTCCAGATATTACCATGGAAAAGTTTCCCGTGTTCTTTGGGAATACTTCAGAGGATGCAAAGAAACATTTTATTAAGTTTGATGGTGCTTGTTAGATTTATAATGTATCTCAAAATGATGTTGTATGAGGGTTATTTATCTTGACTCTAAAGGAAAATGCTAGTGAATGGTTTTATTGATTGCTACCTAGAACCATCAAAAGTTGGGATGTATTAGAAAATTTATTCGTTCAAAAATATTTTTCAAGAAAGGATCCATTTTTTCTTTTCTTGAAATTGGTTGAAATACATATGAATGTGGAAGAGACAGTCAAAGATTTCTCTTTCATATTTATGAAAATTCTTAATGAAATTCCGCAAGAAATGTTTCCAAACGATGTCATCATTTTCAATTGTTATGAAAATTCCTTTCTTGTGAATCTGACATTTCTATCAAAGCAAGAGGGAAAGTGCAGTTGGAAAGAGTTAATGCAGCAAACTCAAGTCATTGAAATAAATGTTCATGAAACTAGTGCTAATATATTAAACTTCCCAATATTTTTTTTAAGACAATAGAGGAATGAATTTAGAAGAAAATTTTGATGAAAGACGTGAGTATTTTTTTTAGATCTTGTTTTTGAAACTGAAAATGAGAACTATAATGTTTCAATTCAAAGAAGATATCATCTTCTACATGCTCCATTGGAGGAAAACTTTGACCTCTCAAGTGTTCAATTTTAGAGTAACAATCATGATGAAAATGTTGCAACAGATTCTCAATTGGTGCAACTAGTTTATATCAAGCCACAAGAACAATGTCTACATTAGATGAACATAAATACTGGTAAGAGTCATTACTTTATATCGAAATTTTTTGATGTTTATTGATCATCTGAAACAAAGTTTAACGAAGAAGATATCCTCCAATCATCAAAATAAGGGAATTTGCAACTAAGAGGATCCATGGGTGATATGTTTTGTAATACCCCAAGGACGTGCCCTAGTTATGTTATGAATTGTAATTATGTTTATAGGATGGTGAGCCAAGTGTATATAAGTTGGTGGGCTTATGTGTTTATTAGGCTGGAGAGCCTATGTGTTAAAGGCCAGGAACCTGATTTTGTATATGTAATTATGCAGATCATTAATAAAAATATAAACATTGCTGTGTGTAGAGTGACCACGAAGAAAGAGTGATGGGGGACTAAGATTCCACAAAGTTGGGTAAGGGAGGAGGCTAAGTGTTTGGGCCTAGGGGCTAAGATAGGGGGATTACCTCTAAAGGGGATAATAATTTATTATTATTTCCTAAAAGACTAAGGTGGTCAATTGACCAAGTGTTGTCCTAAGTTCCTAGAAAATTGATGTATGATAAGTGGAGTGCATGCAGCTCCAAGAAGACAGGTGTTGACCTGGGTGCATGCAGTTAAAGCTGCAGAAGTCATCCATGTTGGGGTTTCTCTCTTCCATTCTTTCATCCTCCGCTTGAGTTTTCTGGGATATGGGGTGTCTGAACCATTTTGCCTTTGCGTCTGCATATACATACCCGCACATAGTGAAGGAAACCCTCACGGGAAGGTTGTTCATCCTATCCATTCTTCCATCCACAGTCTGAACTCGAAACCTCCATGATCTACCTCTGCGTTGATTCCTTGTCACACCCCCTGAAGCCAGTGACAAACCCGTGGACTGAACCGTGTCTCCTGTGAAGTCCGAGCACCCTGTAAATGTCTGAGCCGTGTTGTGTCATAAATGTTGGTTGTTGCGGCCACGCAGTTCCTTGACTAAGTGTGGATTGTTGTCGTCGGTTGTTTCTTACTGAACTGTGTTGTGTCTTAGTGTGGACTGTTGTCTGTTTTGGATGTCCATACCCAAATTCATGTTGTTGTTGTCATCCGTGAGTTAACCGAATTGCTATTGTTTTTTTTGTTATCCTCACCTTGTGGGAATTGAGTTAAAATTGGTTGAAGAAGCGGGTTATTAGGTCCATGGTAGAAGAGGAATGTTTTTAGTCTTGTGAGCAACCCTCTCCAAGTGAGAGAGTTTGCTGGGAAGTTCCTTTCTCCCAGAGAGAGTCCAGCACCAACTACGAAGCTCTGAGAATTCCTGATCCGACATGTTGCTGAGACCTTGAGAGGGAGGTGAAGCAGCCGATGGACTGTGTGACAGTGAAGGTGTATACTCCTGGGTGGAACATACATGTGGGGAATGAGATTCCATGAGTAGTGGGCGTAAGAAGGCTCCTGGAGAGAATCATTCCAGTTTCACTGTGCAGTTTCCTGTAACCTCAGCCTAGTCTAGGATTCCCTTGCTTTGGGTGGAGCTTAGTCCCAGTTCGGGGGTGACCCACTGCGGATCATGATGAGCAGTGTGGTCTATGGCTGGGAGGTTCGTGGAAGGTCTGCATGCAGTTGGTGGTCTTCTAATAAGAGATAAGTACCACTTTTATGTTTATTTACATTCTTTGTAATTGTACATATGTTGTAATTGATGAGTATTGTGTGTGTATGTTGTATATGCTCCATGTGTAGGCTTACTGTTATTTCTGTATTATTATGTTATATATATGTAGAATAGTCATTCTATGTTTATATGGATGTGTATGTTTTTCCGCAAGTATCTCTGTGTGGCATAGCCTAGTAGTTTAAGGCTGGAGTTGTCACAAATCAGAAAATAGCAGTAGAGCTGCAGGAGTAGTGGCATTGCCTAACCTGTTGGTCACTGGGGATGTTACAAATTGGTATCAAAGCATGGTTTCAACGTTGATCATGGATGGGCTATGTTAGTGGAAAATGAAGCAAGAGTTTCAGAAGGAGTTATTTTCAAAATGGACAAAAATCAAGTTCTGACCCATGGTTTCAACACTGAGCCTGGATGGGTTGGATAAGTGGTCATTGGACTTAAGGTTTCAAGAGGAAATTTTGTTAAGAGGAACCAATTTTGGAGCTCAGAAACATCCCTGAGTGCCAAGAGGATTACCTTGGCCGTGTTAAGAAGCTTAGGAGGAGTAGCGATATCGTAAAACCACAACATAAGTGGTGTTGGACTGTAGAGTAATGGGAACTGTAGGACTTGTTCAGAAGAAAAGGGAAAAGCCTTATGACCGTCAGATATGGAGAGTGTGTAGAAGACCCTTCTAAATGTTGAATTTAAGAGAAAGAGAACATAGCTCTTAAGTCTTTTAGAGCTTTCAAAGTTTAGGAAGAGTAGCGAGGTCGAAGTATCGAAAGAGAAGGTCCCTTTGTTTGGAAGGAGAACGGACGAAAATCTGTTCGGAAAGAGCCACGGTTTGTTATGACCGTTGGATATGGGAAAGAGTGCAGGAGTTAATCCTTGGAGCCATTCAGACTTTGTGATTTCGGCGAATTGAACGAGTTCGTCGTAAGGGAGGTAAAATCCCCAAAGTTCTGAAGTCCCGAATTTAACTCTGAGCCTTAGATCTGAGGATGCCCGGGAAACATCCTGACTGTCAGATCTAGGAAGTAGATAATATTCAAGTTACCCAAACTACTGATGAATTAAGAGCCATTGAAAGATGGATTTTCATGAGCCCCTTAGGAAATCTGCAGAGTAGCGAAGTCCTTCGGTATCGTCGGTCTGAGAGAATCAAAAATCTCAGAAGAGATAATGTTTTCAAGAGAAAAGACGAGATCCAAGATATCCGGGCTCGCAGGAGGAATGAAGGCTAAGGCCTTTGAACATATACAAAAATCTTCCAAGTCTGAAGAAGTTAAAAGCTCAAGAGGAGGAGCGAAAACAACCGTTAGATCAGTTGTGGGGAGGATCCTGGACCGTTATATCAACGTCCAAAATAACAAAGGAAGCATCGAGGAGAGGAACATATCCCATCCACTGGGTCTGAGCGTGAAGGACCAACAACTGTTCGATCTGGAGGTAAGCGCATGAGACTTAACCCTTGTGTGTGCACGAGAGTGGACTTGTAAAAGTCCTAAAGTCCCGAAGTGAGTTGGGATTGTCCATCATCAAGGAGGATAGGTGGTGTAAGATCTACAACTTCGAAAGTTTGTAGAGAAGGAGGAGGAGAAACATACGAAGTAAATCTTGGTTGTTGATCACTAGAGGTAAATGTCAACAAATCAAAGGCTCCAGGAAAAATCACTTCGAAGGTTTTAGTTGAGAGTTGAAACTCCCGAAGCCCGAAGTCCGAAGTGAATCTGGATCGTCAAATGCAGAGAGATGTGTGGAGACAGATCGTGAGCTTCAAGAGGGAGCAAAGGTTGAGAGTTGAGATTTCCGAACCTCATAAACCCGAAGTGAATTTCAGTCGCTTGATTGAGAGGGACAAGTGTCATCAGATCTTCCACTTTGGAAGATAGTTACTGAGGAGGAAGAGAGAGTTGAGATTTGAAACTCCTGAATACCGGAAAGCCATAATCAATCATAGTCGTTGATTTGGAAGAGAGATACGTGCCGACAGATCATGGAGGTCTGGGAAGGCACTTGAAAGATAGGAAAGGAGGATAGATAGCAGCCGTTGATCACAGATCATCACCGAAAGTGAGAGATCGAAAGTTGAGAAGAATTGCGGGGCCAAAACATACTTGGATCTTAATTTTCCTTGAGCGGGTCACAATTGAAACCACGGTATTACCGAAGGCATACATGGTGCTTTGTAGTGAAGTGTGGGGAGAAAAGAGGGTTGGCCTAAAACCATCCTTGGATGTGCCTGCAATCACATATTTCCATAAGGTCACAGCCTAGGGCCATATGAAGGAAGGGGCTAATGAAAAAGGAGCTAACACCTAAAACTTGACGTTTCAGAAGCACACATATAGAGTTTGCGGGTATCACAGGACCTGCGCCTTAGGAGAAAAGGGGGCCTATGTATAATTGTTTTGGGTTCAATAAGAAGCCCAAAGGGTCGATCCGACTCAGATGGAAGAAAGATCCTAGACCGGGAGGTCGTGCATCCCCGAGGAGAGCAGGGGGGGTCTGCATCAATATGGATGTGTAATTTTGCATATGCATATAACATGCCGATGAACTTAGAATAGTCTGTTATTATGAAATAATGTTTGAGTATGACTAAAGGATGGATTATGTATTATATATATATATATATATATATATATATATATATATATATATATATGATACAATAGGGTTAAATATGTGGATGTTGTTGTTGATTATAATTTCCATCGAGGTGAAGACCCATGAGGATGGCAAGAATGGTGATCAAAATGATGAAGGGGGAAATCTGTGAGCTTCTACAAATATCAATTTGTCAGACAACAACAAGTAGGTTGGTAACAACCAGGTAGGTATGCATTTAGTTTCTGTTGATGCATACATGTTGAAGGGGATCGAGGTAAGAATTCCCTCAGTTAATTTTCAGTATTTAAATTGATATGTAATGGCCGAAGGCCTAGAGTGTGTAAGTGTTGTTGATGCTAGAATGCACTTAGATAAAATGCCAATTGCATATTATGTTATGATTGTTTATGGGATCATAACTAGGTTAATTCAGGAGACATACTCCTTATATAACAATGAATACCCATAGAGCCATGAGTGACAACCCAAGAGGTTGGAGGTATCACTTGAATCTATGATGGTAAGGTAAAAGAAGGACTTTCAATTAATTCTATACAACTAGCAAAAGAGAAGCAGAGAGTACAAGAAAACCTCAAGTACTAAAGTATTTTGTTGGGAAAGTGATCCAGATTTTATGAGAAGAACGAAATGAATAAAAATTATTAACGGGTTCTTAACAAAAAATAACAGAGATACAGTAAAACTGGTTTTCTATTCAATAAAAAAATAAGATGGAAACTGTAAAATGCAGCGAAAACAAGCTTGTTGGAATGGTGGTGGCTTATCTATGAGAAGAGATGTGACGGATGCGCTCATTCACAAGAATATGATTACAATGAGGCTCTGAAGGCCCTTTTACAATAAGAAAGAATGTCAAAAATCCTATACATCCAAAAACCTAACCCTATGAGATGAAGCGCCAAAAGTCATGTGGGCCCCGTTTGGGTAAGTTAGTACATCAACTTTCTTGGGGTTGTAACTTTTGCATACGATCTCTGTTTTAGGCGTATGATAGACCATTCGAAAGGTATCATCAAGGATATTCATTTCATACACAATATTGAAGGAAATTTCATATTGCAAACCTATTTTTCTCAAAAAACATCATTTAGGGCCTCAAAAAGGCTCTGAAAGTGAAAACTGCTAAAACTAGTAAATTACCAAAATTGTTAGAAAACCATTTTGAGCCAGTTGGAAAAGGTGGGTGGCCACCGATATCCATATGGATCAATCATCCCTCCTTAAGAAGCATTGGTCTCCATTGCGTTGAGGTCCCCATCAGATGAGGAAATTTCTGTTGAATTTGGCCTCGGGTGAGCCACTTGCCTTGGTGCAGGAGCTGCCCTGCTTTGATGACTCGATAAAGCTGGATCCTTTGCATTTGAGTGCCCTTGATCTATGTGTCCACAATATGATCATTAAATGCATGTTTTATGCATTCATGGTTGAGCTCTGTTGGTGTCATTTGTTCTTCTACTTCTGAGGTGTCCAATAATGGTGGAAAATAAGGGCGAAGGAGATCCACGTTGAACACTGGGTGCATGCCAAGGAAAGGAGGAATGTTGAGCTCAAAAGAATTATCCCCCACGGCCTTGGTGATAGTGTATGACCCATAATGGAGTGGTTGAAGCTTTCGATGGGGTCCTGTAAGACGTTCTTTCTGCAAATGCAACCAAACTTTGTCACCCACCTGAAACTTATGTGGCACCTGATGTTGATCATGGCGTTGTTTGTACTTGTCATTGGACTTCTGTAGGATATCCTGAACTTGTTGGCGGATGTGCTAGATCCACTCAATGAATCGGGTGGCTTTGTTAGCTTCAGTTGGAGCAGGAGATGAGTTGGTCAAGGTGACCGCAAGGGGAAGTGCAACATCTATGGGACCCAATGGTTGGAATCCCAACCCCCCCTGAAAGGGGCTATGACCAGTTGAGCTATGTAGGGCTCGGTTGTAGCTATGATGGACATAGGGAAGGCTCTCATCCCATGTGCGGGGGTGATTTGAATTATACATGTGAAGGATATGCACAATCATTCGATTTAAAACCTTGGTTTGGCCATCTGTCTGGGGATGGAAGGCTGTGGATTTGGTGAGCTTGGTGTCTAGAAATGACCAGAGGCTCGACCACAATGTGCTGAGAAATCGACTATCCCAATCTGAGACAATGGTTTGTGGGATTCCAAAATGTACCCAGACTCGTTCAAAGAAGAGCTTGGTAGTGGCCTCTGTTGTGATGCTCTTCTTGCAGGCAACCAGAATCTCCATCTTAGAAAAGTGATCAACAACCAAAAAAACACAGTCATTTCCCCGCTTGGTGGAAAGGAGGCCCGACATGTAGTCCATTGAGATGGATTCCCATGGCTTTTTAGGAGTAGGAAGAGGGGTGTACATGTCCTGTTTGTTAGTGGTCGGTTTGGCAATAGAGCAAGCTGTGCAGGACCTGATATACTTGCTGACCTTCTGTTGAAGTTTTGATCAGTAGAAATGTTTCTGTAGCATCGCCACTGTCTTTTCGACACCAAAGCGTCCTGCCACCCGACTGTAGTGGGCTTCCAAGATTAGCTTTTCTCGCTCTCTTGATGGAACACAGATATGGCCTAGATGACACAACAACCCATCCCAAAGATGGAAATTATCGACAACTGCGTTTTCACCCAACATTTGGTAGGTGGTGGAGAAGTTCTGGTCTATGTCATAGAGTTGGGGCCATCCATAGGTCTCATGGGCACAAGAGTCTAGCATCGTGGTGAGTGCCATGACTGGCGGTATTCTGAGGCAATCAATGACATGATTGGTGCTTCATGTTTTATACTTGATGTTGAGGTGGAATTGCTGCAAGTATGTGGACCACTTTTGATGGCGGTCATTCTACAATTTTCCCTGTATCTACATGAATTGCAGTGGCTTATGATCAGTGTGGATGACTGTCTCCTTCCCAAGAATGTAATGTCTCCACTGGCGGAAGGCTTTCACAATGGAGTACATTTATTTGTCGTAAGTAGGGTACTTACATATAGTATCTGATAGTGTCTCACTATGACAGGCCACAGGGTGGTTGTGTTGAGTGAGAATGACGCCCACGACATAGTTTGAAGTATCTGTCTCGATCTCAAAGGGATGTTGCAGGCTTGGTAGTGAAAGTACTAGGATTGAGCATAAGCGCTGCTTCAAATCATCGAATGCTTTTTGTTGGGGCTGACCCCATGAAAATTTCGCCTTACCACCACCCCTATTTATTTGGCTGAGGGCCCATGCAATATGGGAGAATCCCAGCACGAACTTGTGGTAGAAATTGGCAAGGCCTAAGAAGCTCTAAAGCTCAGTGAGTGTGGTTGGGGCTGGCCAGTCACAGATGACTTGGATCTTGGCTAGATCCACATGTATGCCATGCTGATCAATGATGTAGCCCAGGTAATGGAACCTGTCCATGCCGAAGGAGCATTTTTCCAAGTTGGCATATAGCTTATGCTGTTGTAGGGTGTGCAAAACCTGCTGAATATGCTGCAAGTGTTCGACCCAAATCTCGCTGTAAATTAGAATATCATCTAGATACACCACTACAAAAGTATTGGTGAATGGTCATTGGATATCATCCATCATCCTCATGAAAGTGGCTGGAGCATTTGTCAAACCAAAGGGCATGACCAACCATTCAAAATGGCCTTCATTTGACTTGAAGGCGATCTTCCATACATCTGTATGTTCTATAGAGACCTGGCGGTAGCTAGACTTCAGATCAATCTTACTAAAGTATTTATCCCCCGTGATTTTATCAAGGAGGTTGTCGATTCGGGGAATCGGGTACCAATTTCTAACTGTGATTTTATTCAGATCTCGGTAATCAATATAGAGTCACTAGGTTCCATCTTTCTTCTGTACCAGCATGATTGGGCTCCTGGAAGGTGATGAGCTGGGACGGATGTGCCCCTTGTGGAGCAGTTCTTGGATATTTCACTTGATCTCCTCATTCTCTAACAAAGAGCAGCGATAGACTGGCCCATTGGACAACGATGTGCCAGGGGTTAGATTGATGGGGTGCTTGACTTGACAGTGCAGAGGTACCCCTGTAGGTGAGGAGACAATATTCAAGTATTCTTCCACGACCTTATCTACTTGCTTCTGTTGTGTGGAGAGGTCGACCACATAGACCCTAGATGTGGTTGTGATCTTTTGATTATTCTGAGAGAGAATCACGAAGAAGACAAACTTCCCCGTCTGAGAGATGACCTTCCTGCATTGTTTAGCAGAGATCAATGAAATAACACTAGGTGGGACTACCTCGAGTATCCTGTACAATTTCCTGTTCAAAGTAATAATAACACTGTGAGGCCTAGACTCATATACAACATGATGTTTCCATAAATAAGGTTGGCCCAAAAGAGAATCACAAAATTTGAGAGGAGAAACATCACACAATACCTCATCTTTGAAGGGCTTGATGTCATACGACAGTCGACATTGTTGGCTGATGCACAGATCGCTTCCTTGGCAGAGCCATCCAATGGTGTAGGGTTGTGAGTGCGACATTATTGGCAGGGCCAACCACTTGAAAACCTCTACTGAGATGAGGTTCTTCTAGATACCTCTATCAACGATGAAGTGCAATGGGGTTCCTTTTACCCACATCTGTGAATGGAAGAGGTGCTCTCCTTCTTTTGGCTCGTCTAGTTCACTAGGCTAGAGCTTGGTGGTAGCAACGGTGGCACTAGGTTCTATGTCAATGATCTGTCTTCTCCTTTCTGGTTCTAGCTCAGAGTCAAAATTTGCATCTGATTCAGAGTCTTTCACTTCCTCCACCAGGGACTGCATTGAGCGACAATCAGCAGTGTTATGCCAAGGGCTCTTATGTAAGTTGCACCACTTCCCGGTGTCTTTCTTTGTCTTTCTGGTGTCCTTATTTGCTTGCATCTTGGACTGGTTGTCCTGATATTGTCCATCTTTGATCTGTCCTTTATTCTGTGGGTTGGGGCCACCCTTTCCTGGATTTTGTTGTGTGGGGTTCCCATGCCCAAATAGCCTCATCTTTTGTTTGAGCTTCTTCTCGATTTTGATGACATATCTGTAGGTCATGCCCAAGGATGAGATGTCCAGAAATTCCATTTCAGTATAGATGTATCTATGTAGAGAACCATGATACTTGAGCACCATATGTCGCTCCAAATCTTTGATACCCAGCTTGGTGCCTAGGGTATGGAATATATTTGTGAAATCTGGTACTGCTTGGTCTCTTTCTTGCTGTAGTGTGGTTCTATTTGGTATACAGGTTGTCATAACTTCCGACATGGTAGTATTGTTCCTTAATAGCATCCATGAAGGATTCCCAGGTGGTTGTGACTGGAAATAATGAGGGTTCCTTTGTTTCCTTTTGATCACAGAAAGTTTCCCACCAATCTTTGACATGGGGAATGGCTTTGAGGAGCGCAAAAGTAATCTTTTCTCTATTTGAAAAGTTATGGACAGAAAAATACCCTTCTATTAGATTCAACCACTTGTCTACAACATCTGCGTCTATCTGACCTTCAAATATAGAAATATAGAAGTTTATTTGTACCTTGAAGGGGCGACGCCTCCATTCGAAGAAGATGCGTCACCTGTTGGTAGCTGCCGAAGGATTTGTGCGAAACTATCCATCATCTCGTTCCTCTATTGCATGAGGGATTCCTCAATCAACAGTTTGAAAGGATCTCTTATCCCATTGTCTTTCTTTTCTCTTGCCATGAGAGGTCGTTTGGGTGTGAAAGAGCTTTTGTCCTCAAGAGAAACAAGCTCGAGACCCAACTCTTTGTACTTCGACCTCGTTGGGGACATGCATTAAGACGACAAGGAGCAGACCACTTTGATACCACTGATCCAGATTTTATGAGCATAACAAAATGAATACAGATTATTAACAGGTGCTTAACACAAAATAATAGAGATACAGTAAAACTTTTTCTATTCAATAAATAAATAAGTTGGAAACTGTAAAATGCAACAGAAACAAGCTTGCTGGAATGGTGGCGGCTTATCTCTGATAAGAGATGTGATGGTTGTGCTCATTTGCAAGAAGATGATTACAATGAGGCTCTGAAGGCATTTTTACAATAATCAGGAATGTCAAAAACCCTAGACATCCAAAAACATAACCTTAGGAGATGAAGTGCCAAAAGTCACATGGGCCCCGTTTGGGTAAGTTAGTACATCAACTTCTCAGGGTCGTAACTTTTGCATACGATTTCTGTTTTAGGCGTATGATATCCTATTGGAAAGGTATCATCGAGGAGATTCATTTTAGGCACAATATCGAAGGAACTTACATATTTCAAACTTATTTTCCCAAAAAACATCGTTTAGGGCCTCAAAAAGGCTCGTTTAGTTTGAAAAGGTGGGTGGCCACTGATATCCATCTGGATCAGAAAGGGCTGAAGAAGTTTAGTCCTGAAGAGTAACTGGATGTTGAAGAATCCAGAGTCTATAAAACAATTTGATGTGGAATTTGATTCATCTAAGTACGAGATTGGGTTAGTTGGACCCAGGAAATTAACGAAAGCTGAAGGTTATTATCAGCTTAGTTTGGGACTATAAATGCAAAGGAAACCAAAAGTGATTTGGGTAGAAAGTGATTAGGACAAAAATATTCATGTGCAATGAATACAATGAGAGCACAAGAAGATCCAGTAATCAGGGAAGAATTGTAGACTTTTGGGATCAACAAGGAAAAGTTTTGTAGGGAGAAAAAAGTTGCTACAATTTCTGTGGTAGCAAGTATGTTATGGCTTGTTGGGTCAGCTGGAGGAAAGAATGATTGGATGTTTGCAAGTGTTGTTGGTGATTTTGTTGCATAAGGAAAGAAGCAACAAAGAGATGAAGTGTTTCTCTTGGATGGAGATGAAGGAAGCATGAAAGCTTCTACTGCCATCAGACATTCAGGTAGTATAAAATTTATTAATGGCAGTCATGCAAGTATGCATTTTTATTATTCTTTTTGCATAATTACTTAAGGAATTTAGGTAAGAATTTCCTCAGCCAAAGTTATTTTATAAAATCACATGATTATATTATTGAATGCATACCACTAGATGTGGTAAAGGCTGGAGGCCTGTATTAATTGAAATCTTTTTAGCTTCTGAAAGCACACACTGACATAGTAGAATGTCATGTTAATTTGATTATGGAGTAATAACCAAAGAATTAAAAGATAAGAACTTGTTATAGGAATGAATGCCACTATGCTAGTCATGTATGAGACTAGGACATGGTTGGATATGGCAAGGTATGGATATGGAAAGGTTATGAGCCAGACAGGTACTAAAATCTTCCTACCTTTAAATAAAAGTTGGACTGCAACCTTTTTGCTAACACTAATGAACACCACAGAATTATATTCTTGGTGTAGTGTTCGGGTCAAAAAGGAAGGCATCCAATTCATTGGAAAGACAATAGGATGTGTGTGGAGAATGTGTCAACACATTGGCCAGAATTCAAACTTATGGATGGTGAGATACATGACTGAGATGAAGAGCATTATGTAATTCGATGCAAGGTGCAATGAATAAGTATGCATTGAGAATTTCACTCATGCATAGTAAGTGATATAATTGTATATAAAAAGTAATAGTTGAATGAGTTTTGTAAGTACATGCATATATATTATTGCATGGAAATAATTGTTACTAACAACTGAAATGTTGTGAACTCATGAAGCTGAGGACATTTTAGGAGTTGCTAGACATTGCAATAGGAAAGTTGCAAGTCAAGTAGTCACATAAGCATTGACTACAGGAAATTTATTGTTAAGAAAAAAAAAGTAATGAACTTACAGATATTACTGTGAACATGCATATGCATAGAATGAAGAGTCGTTCTAGTTTATTAAATTGTTGGGTAATTGTGATTGAATTGCTAGGTGCAGGAAATTCTAAGATCAATGCATAAGATTTTGTACATATTGCAATTGAATATGATGTACAACAAATACTAACAATTGTTAGATATATGCAAGATGAAGCATTACATGAAAAATGGTATGCAGCTTGGTGCCCGTGGAAAACCACAAGGGTGGCTACATTCATAATATGGCAATAACCAAGATGAATTATGAAATAGAATTTCATGTTTTGGGTGAAAAGTTGAATTTACTTTTGAACTAATTGGATTTCCTAAATAAATTCTTTTATGTTTTCTCATGATAAATGCATGTGGGTGATGCAGATGAGATGATGCTAATTAAAGTTGGAATGCTGATTACAAAGAGTAGCTAAAGGAATATGTTGATTGGAGACAACATATCTTACCCTGTGGATCCCCAGTGGACCTGAGTGTGTGTACACTTCTCTTTGGGTTGCCTTGGAGAAGGCTGGAGCCCTGGAGGGAGAAGTGTGGGGATAGGTTCCTCGGTATGAGGCTTGGAGGGTACCTGGAGACCTTTGAGGGTAGTTGGAACTCCGGGAGCCACGATTCTCTCAGAATTCCTGAGCTGACCCGTTGCTGAAGCCCAAGGAAAGGGAGGTGTAGCAGTCGATGGACTATGTGACAATGAAGGTGTACACTCCTGGGGTTGGACAGGAATGTGGAGAAGGAGAAACCATTGGTTGGAGTGCTGCCGAGGTTTGGTACATTGGCCTAGACCATGTGGATATGGATTATGGACCATGGATATCTTGGGAAGCCATTGACCCGATGGAGTCATGACCCTGCTCAGGGGTGGAAGGTCTTCTCAATCAAAAGATAAGTACTAGTTCTATATTAATTGTATGTTGTCTATCTTGTATACAAGTTATAATGTTATTAGAATTGCCTGTATATACATATATATACATTGCATATATTCTTGCATTATCTACATCCATGAATGTACATAATGTGTTTCATGTTTCATTGCTTAATAAATTTATACCTGATGCTAATCATGTTATTGATTGGAATGTGATTCAGGTGGAATAAGAAGGTGTCTTGCAAGTGCATCATGTGCGCATATTGGACCCGAAAGAGAAAATAGTTCTGGAATCAAGCCATAGGACTTGTAAAGGTCTAGTGGAATGGGTACAATCCTGAAGACACGACATGGAAGCATGAAGATGTTATGCGGGAAGAATACTCGCATCTTTTTGAAGATTTTGGGAAAATCTTGCTGATATTGTGTAAAGAGTTGCACTGAGGGCAGGGAAAAAATAAGGGGAGGAGATTGTAATACCCCAAGGACATGCCCCAATTATATTATGAATTGTAATTATGTTTATAGGCTGGTGAGCCAAGTGTATATAAGTTGGTGGGATTATGTGTTTATTAGGCTAGAGAGCCTAGGTGTTAAAGGCCAAGAGCATAATTTTGTATATGTAATTATGCAGATCATTAATAAAAATATAAACATCGTTGTGCATAGACCGAACACGAAGAAAGAGTCATGGGGGATTAATCTTACACAAGGTTGGGTAAGGGAGGAGGCTAAGTGTTTGGGCCTAGGGGCTAAKCTAGGGGGATTACCTCTAAAGGGGATAATAATTTATTATTATTTCYTAAAAGGCTAAGGTGGTAAATTGACCAAGTGTTTTCCTAAGTTTCTGGAAAAGGGACGTATGCTAAGTGGAGTGCATGCAGCTCTAGGAAGATAGGTGTCGACATGGGCACATGCAGTTAAAGYTGTAGAAGTTAGCCATGTTGGAGGTTCKCTCTTCCATTCTGTCATCCTCTGCCTGAGTTTGCTGGGATCTGGGGTGTCTGAACTGTTTTGCCTCTGCATCTGCATCTGCATACCCATGCATAGTGAAGGAAAACCTCAYGAGAAGGTTGTACATCCTGTCTATTCTTTCATCCGCAGTCTGAACCTGAAACCTCCATGATCGAACTCTGCGTTGATTCCTTGTCACGCACCCTGAAACCAATGGAAAACCCATGGATCGAGTCGTGTCTCCTATGAAGTCTGAGCACCCTGTAAATGTTTGAGCCATCTTGTGTCATAACTGTTGGCTATTGCGACCATTCAGTTCCTTGACTGAGTGTGGCTTGCTGTCGTCGACTGTTTCTTACTGAATTGTGTTGTGTCTTAGTGTGGATTGTTACCATTTTTGGATGTCCATACCCAAATTCATGTTGCTTCTCTCACCCGTGAGTTAACCAAATTTCTATTGCTATTTTTGTTATCCTCACCTTGTTGTTGTTGTGAGTAGTGGGCGTAAGAAGGCTCCTGGAGAGAATCCTTCAAGTTGCACTGTGCAGTTTCCAATAGCCTCAACCTAGTCTAGGATTCCCTTGCCCTGGGTGGAGCTTAGTCCTAGCTCGGGGGTGACCAACTGCTGAGCATGATGAGAAGTGTGGTCTATGGCTGGCAGGTTCATGGAAGGTCTGCACACAGTTGGTGATCTTCTAATAAAATATAAGTACCACTTTTATGTTCATTTACATGCTGTGTAACGGTATATATTTTGTAATTTATGCATATTGCTTGTATATGTTGTATATGTTGAATGTGTAGGCTTACTATTATTTCCGCATTATTATGTTATATATATATGTAGAATAGTCATTCTATGTTTATATGGATGTGTATGTTTTTCTGCAAGTATCTATGTGTGGCATAGCCCAATAGTTTAAGGCTGGAGCTGTCACAGATCAAAATAGAGCAGTAGAGGTGCAGGAGTAGTGGAATTGCCTAGCCTGTTGGTGGTTGGGGATGTTACATGTTTTATTTCTGAAGATAATGAAGTTGTTAATGAACAACAAAAGACAACCTTACAGTTCCCCACAAATGTTCAAAAAATATTCATGTTTCCAACCTCACCATGGAAACACAGTGATTGTATAGAGGAAGAATGCTTTCAAGACATTGTTGACGAATCAAGAATATTGGATGTGGTCAGTCATAAGGAGAAGGTTGAGAACATTTTCAAACTAGAAATTTCTTATCCAACCAAAGATATCAACAATCATGAGCAACCAAGAATTGATTTTATCTAATCTTGGTTCCAAAGTATTGTTGGCCAATCAATGCAATCATATTTCGAGCACATCTTGCTTAATTTCACTTCAATATACTTTGGACGTGCTCTTGATTCCTGGATATCATCCCTAATTTTGGAGCTCATTCTAAAGATTAGATGGATGCTTGAGGGGATCCATTTCAAATATACCTACACCTAAAGATTTCCCTTTCCTCCAAATAAGTTAGGGTAGGTAGATATTCTTTGTACACATTTTTTTCTTCAGTCCAAGTTTTGCATAATAAAGCGATTGATAGATTGATATAGTATTTGAATATGAATCCATAACCCAATGGAGAAGGAAGTTGAACCAGGATTCTGTATTCTCAGCAACCCACAGGGGGTGATTGTCCCACATTTGGAGCGAGTTGGTGATCAAAATAACTGCCCAAACCCAAAATCTTTCTGTTTGTATGAAAATATATGAAAGATTTGGGTTTGAGTAGTTCTTTCTCTAAGTTCTTCAATCATATTGTAATATTTTGAGTCCAAAGGAGCAAGATCCTTCCTTGTAAAAAGGAAATTGCTATTTCATTTAGTATATTTGTTGTCATTGAGATTTTGGAGAGGCTGTTGCAGCCCTCTTATTTTTGACATTATTAAACTTGTCATATTTGGGACATTGTTATAAATTTCTTCTGCAAAGAACTACTTCAGGGCACTACATTAGTGATTTATCATAATTTGATTTGAAAGAATGTGATTTCAAATGTATTGTCTATCAAATCTATTTTTAATTCCAAAGAAATACTCATTTAAATTTCTTTGAAGACTTGTCCATTTCTATTTCTTCATCTTCCAAACCTCATAAGAAATTCCAAGTTCATTTTATTTTAAAAGAAAGGCAGAATGTCTGTTGAAAGGAGTCTCCAAAACCTCATGGATACAAAACTTTGTTGACACACTTTATCCTTTATTTATTCAAATGATATGATTCATGTAATATTTTAGGTCCATAGGATCAAGATCCATCCTTGTAAACAAGAAATTGTTATTTCATTCAGATTATTAGTTGTCATTGAAATTTTGTAGGGGATTTTTCAGCCCTCTTGTTTCTGAATATATTTAACTTGTCATATTTGGGACATTGTTATAAATTTATTCTACAAAGAACTACTTCGGGGAACTACATTAGTGATTTATGAGACTTTGAGTTGAAAGAATGTGATTTCAAATGTATTGTCTATCAAAACCTCTTTTGAATTCCAAAGAAACACTCATTTAAAGTTCTTTGAAGAACTATCCATTTCTATTTCTTCATCTTCCAAAATTCATAGTAGATTCCTAGTTCATTTTATTTTATGAGAAAGGAAGAATGTTTGTTGAAAGGACACTCCAAAACCTTGTGGATACAAATATCTACTGACACACTTTGTCCTTTCTTTCTTCAAATGATATGATATATATTTTATAATTGTATAGAAGGATTGTACATTTGTATATAAATCGTTTTGTTGGGAGATCTTTCGGGGTTTTATTTTTATCATTCACCCTTTGCATTTATTGTAGAAACATATAAATAATCTTTCAACATTTCAACCAAAGAGGACTACCACCTCTATAAAAACGCAGGGGGATTCATATCCTCAAGAGGTTGTTGTTTGGATGTTGACCAATCTAAAAATCAACATTTTTTGGTGACCATACTAGGGAACTATTTGATTTCAATAAATATGGTACTTTATAGGATCATATATTATTGGAAAAAAAGAAGTTTTCTAGTTGGATTTTTTAAAAACGATCTAGAGATTTATTCAAGTTGAACTGGGTTCCTGAAAACCTTTTTCAAGGATCACTAAATGGCCTTGAACATATATTGTTGAAGTTTTAGTCACAAATCAGTTGTGAAAATTTCCATAGAACTAAAGAACCATCCAAGATTTTGGAGGAGGATCTCCCTGATGACTCCATCATTGAGACTCAATATCTTGAAGAAATATTCCCTAGTAACTTCACTTAAAAGATTTCAGAGTTTCAAGAAGATCTATATGAAGACTCTTCCAAGGAATTTCTTTCATGCTATGAAGATATTTTTTCTTCTCCACCAGGCCCAACAAGAGTTTTTCAATATACAATTAAGGGAGAAGGTATCCAAAGAAAGAAACAATTGCATAGAAGTCCACTCAATTTGCAAGGAGAATTTCATCCCTTGCTAGATATTACCATGGAAAAGTTTCCCATGTTCTTTGGGAATACTTCAGAGGATGCAAATAAACATTTTATTAAGTTTGAAAGTGCTTGTGAGATTTATAATGTGGCTCAAAATGATGTTGTATAACGGTTATTTATCTTGACTCTAAAGGAAAATGATAGTGAATGGTTTTATTCATTGTTGCCCGGAACCATCACTAGTTGGGATGTTTTAGAAAATTTATTCGTTCAAAATTATTTTTCAAGAAAAGATCCATATTCTCTTTTCTTGAAGTTGGTTGAAATACAAATGAATGAGGAAGAGAGAGTCAAATATTTCACTTTCATATTTATGAAAATTCTTCATGAAATTCCTCAAGAAATGTTTCCGTACAATGTCATCATTTTCGGTTATTATGAAATTGTCTTTCCTGTGAATCTGACATTTCTATCGAAGAAAGAGGGAAAGTGCAGTTGGAAAGAGTTAATGCAGTGAACTCAAGTAATTGAAATAAATTTTCATGAAACCAATGCTAATATATTAAACTTCCCAATATTTTTTTCAAGACAATAGAGAAATGGATTTAGAAGAAAATTTTGATGAAAAAAGTGATATTTTTTTTAGATCTTGTTCTTGAAACTGGAAATGAGAACTATAATGTTTCAATTCAAGGAATATGTCATCCTCTACATGCTCCATTCGAGGAAAACTTTGACCTATCATGTGTTCAATTTGTGAGTAATAATCATGATGAAAATGTTGCAATAGATTCTCAATTGGTGCAACCAGTTTATATCAAGCCACAAGAACAATGTCTACATTAGATGAACATAAATAATGGTAAGAGTCATCACTTTATATCAAAATTTTATGATGTTTATTGCTCATATGAAACAAAGTTTAATGAAGAAGATATCCTCCAAGCATCAAAAGAAGGGAATTTGCAACAAGAGGATACATGGGTGATATGTTTTATTTCTGAAGATAATGAAGTTGTTGATGAACAACAAAATACAACCTTACAGTTCCCCACAAATGTTCAACAAAAATTCTTTTTTGCAACCTCACCATGGAAACACAATGATTGTATAGAGGAAAAATTCTTTCAAGACATTGTTGACGAATCAAGAATCTTGGAAGTGACTAGTAATAAAGAGAAGGTTGAGAATATTTTCAAAATAGAAATTTCTTATCCAACCAAAGACAACAACAATCATGAGAAACCAAGAATTGATTTTATTGAATCATGGTTCCAAAGCATTGTTGGCCAAGAAATGCAATCATATTTCGAGCACATCTTGCTCAATTTCACTTCAATATACTTTGGACGTGCTCTTGATTCCTTGATAGCATCCCTGATATGCTCCCTGATTTTGGATCTCATTCCAAAGATCAGTTGAATGCTTGAGTGGCTCCATTGCAAATATACCTACACCTAAATCTTTCCCTTTCTTCCAAGTAAGTTAGGGTAGGTAAATATTCTTTGTTCAAATTTGTTTCTTCAATCCACATTTTGCATAATAAAGTGATTTCTACATAGATATAGTATTTGAATATGACTCCATAGCCCAATAGAGAAGGTAGTTGAACCAAGATTCTGGATTCTCAACAACCCATAGGGGGTCACTATCCCACATTTGGAGCTAGTTGGTGATCAAAAGAACTGCTCAAACCCAAAATCTTTCTGTTTGTATGAAAATACATGAAATATTTGGGTTTGAGTAGTTCTTACTCTAAGTTATTCAAATAAATTGTAATATTTTGAGGCCAATGGAGAAAGATCCCTCCTTGTAAAAAGGAAATTGCTATTTCATTTAGTTTATTTTTTGTCATTGAGAATTTTTAGAGGTTGTTGCAGCCCTCTTATTTTTGACATTATTAAACTTGTCATATTTGGGACATTGTTATAAATTTATTTTGCAAAGAACTACTTCATGGCACTACATTAGTGATTTCTCATAATTTGAGTTGAAAGAATGTGATTTCAAATGTATTGTCTATCAAATCTCTTTTGAATTCCAAAGAAATACTCATTTAAAGTTCTTTGAAGAATTTTCCATTTCTATTTCTTCATATTCCAAACATCATAGCAAATTCCAAGTTCATTTTATTTTAAAAGAGAGGCAGCATGTTTGTTGAAAGGAGTCTCCAAAACCTCGTGGACACAAAACTTTGTTGACACACTTTGTCCTTTATTTATTCAAATGATATGATATATATTTGTATAATTGTATATAAGGGTTGTACATTTGTATATACAAAGTTTTGTTGGGATATATTTCAGTGTTTTATTTTTAGCATTCACCCTTTGCATTTAGTATAGAATCATATAAAAAATATTTCAACATTTCATCCAAAGAGGAGTACCACTTCTATAAAAATGTAGGGGGGTTCATATCCTTGTGAGGTTGTTGTTTGGATCTTGACCAATCTAAACATAAACAAGATTCACATCCCATAGTTATTGGAAGCATGGGGCTGAAGCACAATCAACATTGGGCAAAGTGAGTAGTCAACTGTCTTGGGAAAATGGAGGAAATTCGTATGGGAGAATTAGAAAGATTTTCACATTCAATTTTTACATGAACAACAAGCACGAAGTAGGGGAAAATGGAACTAGTGCTAGATCAAGAAGTATGGGAGTATTCAGGAGAATTCTGGAGAATGTTTGGAGCATTTTGGATATGGAAATTGAAGAGCCAGGTTATCAGGCCTGAAGAGTGAAGTCCTGAGTGAGTTTCACTGTAATAACACGTGTTTGTTTTTGGTTGTTGGTAGTTTTTCTAGAAGTGAGTTCCCTTGAGTTATCAACATAGATATTCCTAGTTACCTAAGCCAGAGAGACCTTGATAAACAAATGAGATTCTTGATGGAATAAGAGTAGTGAAGGGGTACATTCCTTTGGTTGGGTAGGTCAAGAGGAAGAGAGTTGGAATAAATTCAGGATAGTTGTAGGAGAATACTAGTGGGTTGTTTTATAGTAAGTTGTGATTCGAATGTGAGAGACACCCTTATATTGTGGATTCCTAGCCCCATATCGAGGGTGACTTGTTGTTGAGATCTGGAACAATAAGTCTATGGTTGGGTGGAATGGCCTTTCCATGAAGCTAGTTGTACAAGTGTTTTAAAAGATAAGTGTTTATCTATTTATGAGTTATTTCATGAGTTTAATTGTTGTGCTTAACTCTGTGTATGTGAATGGTTTATTTGATATTGTGAATGATTTTATCAGTTGCATTCATGATAATTTAGAATGATGTAGGTGCATTTAATTTTTGGGTATCAAAGTCTCGTTAAAAATGTGAATAAATCGTAGTTGGTAAGATACAAGAAACGCGCCAGCAAGAAAGTTTCATTTTTAAGTGTATTTTCTACAAGTAATGTCCCTCAACTAGGTTGGGGGACATCACATAATGGTATCATAGAAGATGGTTGCAGCACTAGGCCTGCAAGAGCCTGCTACATGACTGCAAAATTTGTTGGGATCATATTTTTATTTTGGATAAAAAATATTTTTCTACAGGACAACATTGGAGGGGAGAATTTTTTTGGTTTAACACTGTCATGAACTCCATAGAAACCATGTCCAAGTGATTTATCATGGCCTTGGATTTCCATCAAGCTCTCATTTTCTTGATTTGGGCATTGGAATCTATATTTATTCCTCCCAGAAGACAATGCTCAACAATCGTCGATCAAGCTTCCACATGGATTTCCAGTCGTTGATCTATGATATGAGTTATTTATCCCACATGCGTGGGAAAGAGATTCTTGTTACCTATTTATAATTAGCATTGAACCCTTTTTTATTTTTGCATGAAGCACAAAGAGCCACAAAACAATGTGGAGCCCACGTGCAATGTAAACTTTTGGATGAGGTGGTCAATGGAATGTTGGCATGGATCGAACCAGAGTTGGTTGGCAGGGACCGAATAGGAGTTTGTGTAGGATGGCCTGGTGGTCCAGGCTAGACCGACATCATATCACAGGTTGTTTGTTGGAGGCATTTGCGGGGTGTTATGATGGACTAGATCAAAGGCTTATAGAAGTTTTGGGAGGGTGTTATTGGAGAAATCTCACCAATATGGTAAGTAGATATCCCTAGGATTTTCCTATTGATCCTAGACAAACAATGGAGATAAACTTCTATGGGTTTCCTAGACTCAAGCAAATGGATTCACAAATAACCTAAGTAGTGGTAGAGACAACATACCTTTTATTGTAGTTTTTCCTTTGTATATCCTGGCCGATGTAGATATGAAGTTCCAGCTTCAACCTCTACAACCTTATTCTTATACAAAAAATAAAAACAATTCCTTTCTACCTCTCTACTTGGAGTTAGAATTCTAGATCTAACTTGAATCTAACCTGGTCTATAATGAAATAAACCTGATCTATCTTATGAAATTCAATTACACAATAAAGATAGGGGAAAACAAATAATATATTGATTAATATGAAGGAATTACATCAAATCCATACCTTAGTGATGATGCATCCTCCTTGGCTCCTTGCTCCTTGCTTTTCCTCAGCTTCTTGATCAAACTAGGCAATTTGATTTTGGTTGTTCTGCATAGGAAAATAACCTATGCAATTGAAAAACATAACTCTGCAAATGATTCTTCCTTTTCTTACTCAAGATTTCCATCCTTATATAGATCCTTCGAAAAGGATTGAGGGAGTTTCTAGATTTTTGGCACAAAATTGAAAGTAGGTAGCGCTTCCTGGTCTATCGTGACAAGGGACTAATCGCCTCTCGTGGATCCTTCAAATCTGGCGGTGTTGAGTTTACCAATCACCTGCGGGTTTTGGTCTAATGATAGTCGTACTACCACAAAAATGGTATCAGAGCTAGAGGTCACGAGTTCGATACACACTCTACTTGCACTGAGGGGAATATTGTTGCACGAAATTGCAAGTAGGCAATGCTCCCCAGTGTATCGTGACAAGGGACTAATCGCCTCTTGTGGATCCTTGAAATATGGTGGTGTTGAGTTTACCAATCACCTATGAGTTTTGGTCTAACAACAACCATACTACCACAAAAATTTTGGCATGTTTATAGGAAGAGTGTGCTTGTCATTGATGGCAAGAAAAACAATGAACCAAAACTCGAGAGAGCAGAAGATGAGAAAGATCAGAAGAGATAGCGATTTCCAGAAGTGCAGACGAGGTCCAAGAGATGGAATCGTAGGAGGAGAAAAGGTCAAGACTTGTGAACACTTAGAAAACCTTCTAAGTTGGAGAGATCAAAAGCTCAGGAGGAAGAGCGACAATGGCTGTTGGATCACCGATCCAGAGGACCAACAACCATCAGATTGAATTAATGGAAGGATAATATAAGTGGGTAAAAACGATTGAGAATTTGATCATCCAAATTTCTGAAAACCATTGGATCATTCTAAGTGGAAGGACAAGATAAGCTAGAAGAGAAACACTGAATATAGATCAAGCCATCAATCTAAGAACATGATCGATGAACAACATTTGGTTCACGTCTAAATTTGTGAGCAGGTTACTATTTGGGGAATCTCATTTCGGAAGAATTGGTGACCTGAAAAGTTGAATTGCTCGAAGTCCTGAAATCTGAAATGAATAAGGACCATTGGATCTGGAGGATATACGATCACAGTTGGATCAGGGTTTTTGGTTAATAGACCACATCAACAAGGACACATGGCAGACCATGTCTACAAGGACATGTGGCAGACCATGTCTGCAGACCATGTTAGCAAATACACATGGCATAATCAGAGGATGACAAGTGTCAAGTTGAATCGACATTTCAGGTACGTGGAAATCATGAATCTGAGTGACACTTGGCAACTACTTGTCTTGTGACATGTCATCAAGTGACGTAAGTAAGTTACGTCACTCTCAGAGTTTTACTTCGGGAGTCATACGACCATCACTTGCCCAAAGTCCCTAAGTCTCGAATGCTAAAGTCTCGAAGTAGACATGAGACGTCCAATCTGAAGATCACTTCGGGAGCATTCTCGATCGTCGATTTACTATAGCAGAAAGATAATGTAAGTGGAATTATTAATCAACTGATAGGTGGCGCACAATACACAACTCCAGAGTGAATCACTTCAGGAGTTTTTGGTTGGGAAGGAAACAATATCGCTGAAGACCCAAGGGATGAAGAAGATCCAGGCCATCGGTTTCCAGAAGGATGCGTGGCAGAGATCTATGCAGTTCGGGGAAAAACACTCCAGGAGAAAGTGAAGGAAGCAAAGTTGAGATTTGAAATCCCCGAAGCCCAAAGAGCCGAAGGAGTTGAGCACTGTCAATCTGTAGGAGGAAACACATCATTAGATCGTGGACTCCGGGTGAAACACTCTGGGAGAAAGCGAGTGTAGAGGAGTTGAATCTTCTGAAGGCCAAAGTTTCGAAGTGAACGAGGACCATTGATTTGAGGACACGTGGAAGGAATATATGGAATCCAACTAAAAGCGTTCTTGGAGAGCATGAAAGTTGAGAATTGAAATCGTCGAATCCCGGAGTAGCGAATCAGATCTCGACCATTGATCGAGAAAAGGGACACAAGACCATTGATCTAGTTGAGAGGTAAAATCCCCAAAGTAGAGGCAGAGTCGTCGATTGAGGAGGACATATGTCAGTAGATCTTCCATTTCGGAAAATATCTAGTCATAAGAAATGAGAAGTTGATATTTGAAATCTATGGAGTTTGGAGACATGAAGGAGATCTCGATCATTGATCCGAGAGGGACACGCATTAGTGGATTTTCAACTCTGAAAGATTGACATACAGAGGAAAGAAGGGTTTGAGATTTGAAACTCTCTAAGCCCGGATCACGAAATAAATCATAGCTATTGATTTAGGAAGGTTAGATCTGATCCACATATCATTAAAGAACAAATCTGAACCGTCCATTCAGGAGTACCATCAAGATCATGATATTGACGGTCCCGTCACATTGCGGGGATTGAAGATGCACAAACTTTAAAGAGTTTAAGGCATGCTGTAATCGAAACCATGGTTTTGGAGAAAGGACATGTGGAGGCCGAGGTAAATTGCAGGGAAAAAAGTAGTTTGATTCAAACCACCTTTGGACGTGCCCGCAATCGCCTGGTCACCTGATATCATCGCCTAAGGTCATATCGAGAAATGGAGCTAGCACTCACTAGACCGAGATCGGGAAGCACCTTTTGAATAGGCGTTTTGTCACCACTGGTGGTCACATGAAGGAAGGGGCTTAGAAGCCAAAGAAGCCAAAAACGATTGACTGTAACTACCAGAGAAGACGAAGAGTTGCAACTGCTAGAGAAGCCAAAGAATCTCAGGATAATGCCTGCCAATGATGAACAGGTTCAGAATAACTACTAGAGAAGCCAAAGAATCTTGGGATAACAACCACTGATGATGAATAGATTCAGAATAATCACTAGAGAAGATGAAGAGTTTGAATGATGATCAAGCAAAGATCTTAGCATGAGTAAGATATGCAGAACAAAGAAGATCGTGTGCTTTTTTTTATCGTTATGCATGTGCATAGGAAGAGAGGTGGTTGTATTACCTGAAGTGGAGATCAGAGGTGTAGTGTATAGCATACAGAGTCAGAATAGAGTATAAAATGAAAAAGAGAAGATGGAAAAAGTAGTGTGGTGTGCAGGAGGAAAAAGAGCAGAGCATAGAAGCATAAAGATGTAGAAGCGAAACAGAGGATAGAAGCTGAAGAAGACATAAGAGACTTGGAGCTGTAACAGATTATATCAGAGACAAAGAAAGTAAGTAAAAGTTTTGCAATATTCAATCAGGGTGGTAGGGTGGTGCTAGGGAGGATTGTAGTCCTCTAAATTCTAGTTGGCGCTAGAAGATATTTTGGGAGTTGGTGCTTCCATCTAGTTGGTGCTAGAGAAATATGAGATTTGGTGCTCTCTACAAGTTGTATATTGCTATCAGAGGTTGTAGCCTCATATTTGAGTTGGAGCTCAAATACTGAGATGTATATGAAAGTTGGAGCTTGATTGACATCCTAAGAAGAAGAGGTTTTCACCCTTTATGTGTTTCCTCAGGAAAATCAGTGTCTCTGTGTATTTTGTGTGATTGATCATTATATATCTATGCATGTTAAGTTGTCAACAACACATTAAATAATAATCTATAAAGAATAAAAAAAAAAAACAAGAAAAGTTTCAAGCTTATATATA